>DWQW01010129.1:0-12397 GCA_018249695.1 Heliconius erato demophoon | reverse complement strand
TGATCCGTTGTTTGCTGACGATGACTCAAACGCATTTCTTTATGACACATTGACATATCTCCAACTAAGCTATGGCGAGAGTGAAGTTTGTGAATCGAGTTCCTTTGTGACTGCTGCCCTTGCTTACACTAACCATTTATGAGATCTTGTCTCTAAATGATTCAGAGATATGAAATAATTTATAGGTTTCTGTACTGTGTGCCCTCGAAATTATGTTTTATATTTATAGCTATTTTGGGCTTGTCGTAATCACGTTGGATATTAGATGGCACCATGGCTTGTGTAAACTGTCTTCGTGAAGCAACAAGGTGTACGGCGTTGAGCTCTGTCACTCAACTAAAACCAAATTTTTGCTTATGTAGGATACATCATTCAATTTAAAAGAAGTTATAAAACCTAAAACAAATGTAAAGTTTCTCTTATTAGTAACATTTTGTCGTAGTCGTGTCGTGTAAAATAGTTTCCTAGAATTTTTCCAACATAATAATACGTTACAAGCATTCGAACATTCTTAACTTTCGATTGTGATCATGAAATACCGTCTTTGTTGACAAAACTACGTTCTTGTTATTTTGCGCAATCGGTACTATCGTCTTGTAAATTGTTAAATATATTGCATTCTATACTAGTGGTATCCCGACGTCATACGTCTGTAGGCAACATTTAAGAGTTATATTCTCTTCCAAATATATTAATTTAATACTCCTTTTTAAAATATTTTTGCTCATTTTGTAGACGAGAAAGTACTTTTATATTGTCCCATACTGTAAGATCAAATTATGTTACAAATATATTTATACAAACTTATATGTATATACAAGTTTTTGTCAAAAATACATTTTTTTTTCAATCTACATTCTCAACACACACATTCATACAAAAACTTATTTCATTTTAAAATTCTCTGAACGTATCACGCTGTAGATAGGTACAGATACCCTATCTACGGTGGTGCGATCTGTTTACTCCCCCTTGCCATTACCTCAGGGTTTAATTACCGCCGGGGCCTATGGCCACTGATTCGGGGACCGCCTGCCAGTGAAATATTAGTCTGCAAGTCTTTTTCATTTGCGATAAATGAACGTTATTTATTTTTACCTACCCAACCTACTATGTCGGTAAGTGCTCTATTAAATAATGATCTCAATAAAGGCCAATGTTCCATATATGTTTTTTTTATCCGCTTATTAAGAAACTAATTTGTGATTTGTTTTTAATTATATATATAAACTTTTTAATTCTTCTCCCATATTTAGCATGGCGGAAAACGGATATCATATATGACGCAGTCAAAATGTAAATATACGATGGTCGTAAGTTTATTTTCCATTTCATATTTTCAAAATTTCAACTTCAGTGAAGTATGGTGTTAAGTAATATAATATAATAGCCATAAATGAAATATAAAAATAACATATATATTTATATTTAAACGTGATTACACAATTCTTGTAATTATAGAAACCATTTGCACTTCGGCTGAGGCCAGTCTTGGCGCAGGGACACAAACTGTGACTGTAAAACCGATTGGTTGTAGGTAACCGCGGCGTTGAGTTCTGCCCTTCAACAAGCAATGCCTCCATAATACGGCAGAAAGTGAGGAACGGAGTGTCTCAACACTAGGTTCCCTCTGCCTACTCTGCTGTGTGCGGGATATAGCGGGAAGCTGATTTAATTTGATTTTGATATATATTTAAACATGATTACACAACTCTTGAAATTATAGAAACCATTTGCATTAACCAGACGTAAATGCAAATATATCTACAGCTGAAGTCACTAATTGATCGCAATGAACGTTTAGGCACGTTTAACCCTTTTGCTTCCTATTACTCGAATTTACGCCATCAACAAAACTGCGCGAAAGTTTGAAAAACATTTCTTTTATTGCCTCAAGCTAGACGCTGTGGATTTAGTTTTTTTTATGTGTTGTTTTATTGTAGATTTAAATGATTGTTTGTAATTGTGTTTTATCAAAAGATAGGGAATTGTGTTTTTAAAACACTTTTGTTTTATCATTTCACTTTTTGGAGATTTAATTAAGATAAGTTCTCATGATAATAAAGATTAGGCGCTATTTTTACGTATTTTTATAAATTATTGATTTAAGTACTTAACCGGGTATAAATAAATATAATATAAAGATGTTACACGGATTTCCTAAAAAAATTGTAATCCAAGACCTTGCTTTACGGCCCATACTCAATGTGGTACTAAAAATGTATTTTCTATGACGAATTAAAGAAATATGTATTCGGAGAAATAGTTGGACGTTCTTTTTTACACGCATACCATATTCAGAAAAACCTGTTACACACTCATGTAAAAGGTAGATAGATTCTTTTTAGGAAATAAGGTGCATATACCTACATATAAATTATATTTCAATGTCTGTCTGTGATTTCAAAATAATAGTGTTTGTTCAAGTGCATATAGTTATTTTCACGATTTAATTTTTTTGTCTGTATGTCTATTGTGTCGTCCGCGCTAATCTCCGGAACAGCGTTACCGATTTTTATGAGACTTACTGACTTATATAGGAGATTGTGTAGAAACTTATACGCAACTACGTTTTATGCCGGAATTCCCGTGGTTTAGGGATATACGTGGTAAAGACCTCGTTTGCCGTGCGCGCGTTCCTAAATGTATTATAAAATAACTAAACATTTTTCTGTTAAATACGGCAACTTTTAAATAAAATCCCAAAAGATTCGATTCGTTAACTGTATATAACAGTACAGTTCTAAGTATACCATACATACAATAGCTAACCAATTTTCCCTAAATGTATTGAAATAACATTAAATATAAAGAAGTGGGCTAAGCCCCGCGGGGGCCGCTAGTATTCAATAACATTTTAATGTGATATTCAAATGCACACATACAACGCTGAGCGGAGCAAATTATATATAAAAAAAAATACGTGAAATAAATTTTGACTATATACGCGGTTATAGGTCGATTCCATTCACACTCTAGGAAACGAATGATTTTATTTGATCGCTCTAGTATCAAGACAAAGCGCGGCGTTCAGTTCTGCCACTGAACAGTCGATCTTGATGTCTTGATTGATTGAGTGTTTAACGGTAGATTTTTACTGCCTACTCTGCCATATGCGGGATATAGCGTGAAGCTCAAAAAAGAATATCCCACATATCGCTGATATACTTCTCCCCACTTTCTGCCGAATTTTCGGGACATTGCATGGAGGAATTCAACGTCGAGGTTTTTACCTATGAAAATATTAAATCTTTCACTCTCCCGAGAGTAAATCAAACCCAAAACCGTCGCGTTTATAGTTACACGCTTGTGTCACTGCGGCAAATGTGAAAAATGGTTTCAAAAATTGTGAATAGAATTTTAAAGTACCTTAGTACCTCAGTAAGTGTATTCAATAAGCACACTTCTGGTACGCTAATTTTTTTGGATATTGAGGTCAACGCACTCAATCTATCCAGTGCCTACAACAAAAGCTGTGCTCAAATCATAAAATTTGGCACTCTGGAGCGTAAAAGGAATCATAAAACTTTTAAGATACGCAGTAAAACACGATAGCAGTTTAAGTGCGTAGGGCATGCTGTGCAGTGTATAGGGGAGACCGGGGTTGGTTGACCAAGTTTCAGCTTAAACGTTTCTATTTTTAATTCTCTTGGGTATATTAATTTTAAAATAGATTCAGTTAATAGATTTACTATTAAGCTTTGGAAAAATATGGAATAAAGTATCTTATTGATTATGATATAGAGTACAGGGCAATTTTTGTACAATAGAAAAAACTGGTCAACCTACCCCATGCATGGGGTTGGTTGACTATAACACTGGGGTAAGTTGACCTATGAAGATGCAATGGTAAAATCTACAAGGAAATGGAATAAAAGACACAAACATGTATTTCTTATTTATTTTATTATAAATTCCACCACTTCAATTACACACAATAAAATTCAAATTATTAGAATAAACAATTAGACACTTAATTATTAGGCAATTTGGGTAACTAAAAGTAAACAAAGTAATTTCTTATTAAATATTTAAAACATAACGAAACAACTTCTTATAAACTTTAACCAACCAAATTTGGTAACAAATAGTCATATCTAACAAATGTAATTATATATATTATTTGGTAACAGTTTGAGATCATACTATCCTATCAGTCTTCTTAATCGGAGGTGCAATTTTTGCATTCATCGAACAATATATTCTTGTTTACAAATATTGTGTGTGTCCCAACTTGTACGCAGTGCATTGAATTCATTCTTCTCCTTCGATACTAGAGCTATACCATTCAGTGCATTCCAAATAAAATGTTTCATCCTCATCACTTCCATAGTCACTACTTTTCTTCTTTCTTTTTCAGTTCCTTTAGACATTCCGCCTGTTGTTTTTGGCTTCTTTGTTTTCTTGTCGTCTTGTTTGCATAAAAATTCAAATAATACTATTTTATTTTATGTGTGGAATATCCATAACATTATGGGGCTGATGAACCAGGTGGTCAACTAACCCCATTATACATTAGTCAACTAGCCCCAAACCACCTTTTAATTTTTAACCACGTGCCATAACCTCAAGACTGCGACGAAATCATATAGAATAATACACAAAAGAAAGAGCATAAGCCACAATTTCTTTATAAATTCTTTGACAATCAATAACTATGAATATAGAGCAATTATTACAAATAACATTACGACAATATTAATTACTTACGTGTGTTGTTTTTTAATATTACGTTCCTTCTCTCAAACGAAATGTGTGCTCGATACCGCGTTCCCGGTGGCTGTGCGGACAGAGGTGACGGGTTCTCCTTCCACACTACCGGGCTTAATACTATTGCATCGGACGAGTTATTGATAGTTAGTCAACCTACCCCTATAGTCAACCAACCCCGGTCTCCCCTACGCTTAGTCGGTTTTGTAAGATTCCTTTTTTTTTGTTTTAAAACATTACTCAATTTCTTTGTTTCGTATTCTTTTTTTATATGTTTTATATATAAAGAAAATTTTATTTACTCATCTTTCTTGTTCTAATAACATTATCCCATTGTAAACTAAAATTTCAACAATTCAATAAAACAGTTATTTTACAGCAGTTTAGGCGAACAAAATATTTTGAATTAATATATCTTGTTCAAACAAAGTATAAAGTTTGCCAAAATACGATATTTAATACGACATTTAATTCGGTTAAACCGTTTCTGAGATTAGCAAGCATAAACAAACACACTGACAACTGGCATAAATTTTAAGAATCTTTGTTTTGGGTTCTATTACATTGATGGATGCCCCCAATCTTCTCATATATCTCCTACAGTACAGACAGCGATCAGTTATAATATTTTATGTATAGATTTTATCGAAACCACAATGAAAAACTCGAACAACGTATCCTAAAACACCGTATCTTATAACGTAAACGTAAGGTATTTGTGAAGCGTTAAACCTCGCTTTTATTCACCAGAATGTTTAAGGCAAAAGAATTTCGCCGTAAACAACCACTTTTATGTTTTTCCACGACTTCATTAAAAACTTCTTCTAATGGCATAAGCTGAGGTTATGACACCTCAAGCATTATAAGAGTAACAGCTTTCGCATTCGTGGCACCCATATTTCTTATTCGTTTTGCAATATTTACTACTATTTACCTACTGAAGTTTTCAGTAACTTGGTTTATAAAGATGAACTGTAAAGTATAAAAGTTAAGGCTAGAGATAGTAAAAGTTAAATAAAGAAAACCTAACGGCAATATTTGTATATTGATTTCATCAGTTTGAATGTATTTGTTAATTTTAAATAAACTTATTTTCTATATTACCTACAATAAAATACAATACTAACATTTTGTAAGGAAATCAAAATATTTTGTCCGTTAAAGTTTCAGTTGTTTCGGAGAAGTAAGGTTTTTTGGATGTATTGCTACAAATTTAATTACAGTTAAGATTGATAACTTCAGTCAAAAATAAGCAATAACTTTAACAGCAATATATACAACGTTATAACGACAATTCTTTTAGTAGTAGGAATATGATCGAGACTCGGAACTTTATTATTAAATTTCTTTATAAACTGTTTACTTTTGCGAAGACGACTCGTATCACCTAATCTCTTAGGAATTGGATTTTTTTGTTCAAATTCACATTGTTCTATTTACACTTTGAGAAGCTTTTGTAGATACAACAATAATTTTCCTGTATCATAATTAATACAACAAATTTAATTTAACATTATAAAATAAATATCCGACAAGTAATTTATTCGCCTTTTCGTATATAAAGTAGTTAGATTGAGATATAGATTATATAGTTAAACAAAGGCACGAAGGCTCTATCATTACAGATAAGAGTAACACAAACTCAGACGTAGGCTTACCAGTAAGTTGTTGAGATAGGGCGGTCCTTCCGCTAATGTATTCAAGCAATTTCACTAACGCTACGTCTCTTGGGACCGTCCCCATCTAGGGCCAGATTAAATTTGTACCCTTCTGTTTTTATTACATTTAACTTGAACGTCTCGTTGTCAAGGTCTATACTTGAAATACTTGAGTCTATTCGTGTGTATGTAATTTGTAGTGAATTCATCGAATAACAAAGTTTGGTATTACGTAATATATTTATGATGAAAATCATGGAGTATGGAGAGGGAGAAAAAATATTTAAATTCTTCACTCATTTATATAATCACTGAATTATCAACTTCTTCAATGTTTAAATTTATTGTGGACAAGATGATTTATAAAATCTGAATATTTGTGTACATTAGTAATATGAAACCAGAATTTTTCACATTGAGACGAGCTTACGATGAGTTTCTACGCAAATGAAAATGAAATTTTTTGCATTGCATATAAAAATCTTGCGTAAATATACATATATTTGGACTATTTAAAACAGTAAATAAATTATATTTAAGCGTTCAAACGTGCATGGCTTTTGTCAATACTCCAGCAATTCGCCAAAGCTCTAAATTATGTAGTTACTATGCCGTAGTTTGTATTCAATGATTGAGTTATTATGTAACGTGTTGAAATTAGCTTCACAAATTGTGACACGATTTCCAGGAAGCCCATAACCGGCTTAGACGCCGGGGGCTCTTGGCATGAGATGACCGAACAGGCATCTTGGCGTCTCTCTAGAACACTCCACCCCTCACAACGCCTTGGAAACTTGCCCGATAGGCTTTAGATAAACGCTACCATATTGCGACTCGCGCCCGAAGGTTATGAACTTTTCTGACTCATTAGGGATTCCAACTCCGTTTGCGTCTTTGTATTCGGCCAAATATAATTTCGTATGGTACTGTTCAAATGTGATTCACGACTATATATCACATTATTTATAGAACCGTTCGCTAACAAAGAACCTTTGACGTGATATTTTCTTATTTTATGCATCAACATGATTGATTATAATTTTTACTGAAGTAAAGTTTTTGGTCTAAAAAACCTAAGCCTAGAAATTGAGGGGTCAAACGCGGTCTCAAATGCGGCCACCGTAAAGATTAGACAAACGTTAATTACATTTATACTCAAAAACATATCTCAACTCTGAAATATCCAAAATTACTTTAACTGGTTTAAAGATTAAATGTAGATTTTAGTACGTTTATATTCTTTAATAATAATTATTATTATAGCAACCGTAGCATCAAGTCTGGAAGGTTAAAAAGTAGCGACGATACAGCAGAGTGAGTAATGTGCACAAAAACTTCTCTATCCATGTAAACATGCCGCCGTCGCAATGAAAAGGATCACCTATTAAATCTCCAGCTGCCAGACGGTGATGGGCGCGAGTTATTTATCTCATAACTGAAATATTTGCTAGTTTAGATGAGTTAGATTTGATACATGCAATATCTCCGAATTCCCAGTATCAAAGATAGAAGTACGTTAATTTAATTATTTAAGACGTCATAAGCGCATGTATAAATGAATACCTGTAAAATATTGACGTCCTCGTTAAGCTGCAGTTTTCAAAAATTCTAAAATGTTAAATGCGTCATATCACTTTTAATATAACAAATACTAAAGTTTTACAATACTATATCAGGATTGTAAATTTTCTTTATTTCTCATTGTGCACATTCCATTTCCTTTTAGCAATTTCCTATATTTGTATTTCCATTCGAGTTTGCTTTGTTAACAATAACAGCGTGGCATTTGGCGGGCTTAAGATTTATAAATGCTGGATGTCCTCTGTGTTCTCTCTTTTTATTCGTTCAAAGCGAATTCCTTTGTCTAGATTAACATCCTGCTGATAATTCAGTGGCGTAAAAGACTGACGCCGACGGAAATTTGTAGCTGTGCCACATCGGCGCCGGTTCCCACCGTCCCGATAATAAAATACATTCTTTTAATCGTTTTACTTTTTATAAGTTTGTATCCCTAAATGAAATTTGTGATAGAATATTTACAAAGCACATGAAATTGATACATTAGGTATATTGAATATAAAAAAAGAGCTTTGCTTTGCTGAGCTTTAATATAATCGGACATTTTAATTCCTTATAATGTTATGTTATGCTTTTGAAATAATTATAAATGATACCATTCGTTTTGAAGTGTGTTTGCTCTGCGCTGAAGTATCGCCAGACGTTTGCCCGTGCAGCCGTGACTCTATTCATCAACGTCCGAACTCCGACCTTTGCTGCTCGCGTTTGCTTGCCGCATTCACCGCCAACCTCTGCCGGCTTCTCTTTAATATTCATAAAATTAGGGCACCGTTAAATGAAATCAGCTAAGTGTTTAGCATTTCGCAAACGAAGGTGCTCAACCAGTGTACAATTAATCCAACCCACTTTTGTGTAGGTCATTCGTGTGCTCCTTTATGTTAATTTTGCAAACGTTTTTATGTATATCAGCTCGGAATAATAGATCTTGTTTACTTTTGGGTATTTGGTCCATGTGTATTTTTCGTGTGTAGTGAATAATAAAAAAGCAAGCTAAGGATAGCTACAGGCCATGTGAATTATTCCGTATTCCATGTAAAACTAGCCTTAAATGAAGATAATTTCGACAATTGTATTAATCGAAATGTAAACGATTGTTACGAATGTCAACTCAATCAAGTTGAACTTCGAGATTTTGATATGATTCGCTCTTGATTTTTCATATTGAATGCTTGCTTCGATTCTGAAAAGTAACAATAAAAGCCTTTATTCATTTTATGTTGTGTTAACAATGTGGGAACTGCTATTTGTTTCTGGGGGCAATGTTTTTTCTCTTCTGGTCATTTAATATTTGTCTTTTGGTTAATCCTGTGCTTAAAAGTAAATATTACATTTGAGTTTTAATTTAATCTATTTCCTTTCTATTTATCCTAATAATACGTAGAGAAATAAATTCTGTATTTCTCTATAAGCATATTCAACGATGTTCCTTCTTCTTAATAAACATTTCCCATATTGATCATGTTTAGCAACTAGTGTTTAACTTTTGAATTATATTAACAATCAAATACTTCACGTTGTCCAAGTGCTATTTATGCAAATATACATAACACTCCACTCGAAAAACTGGTTTTGACGTAAGCAGAGTCCGATAATCTATCAATGTCATCTTTTTAACCGGCTTATTGGAAAGCATTCTCAACTAAAACTCAATCTTACCATCAGTCAGAAGAGTAGAACTAAGAAATCTCTTCGTTTTCCTTTTGTATCTCGTACAGTTATATTCACGAGTTTGTTACGGTAATTAGAACTGGAGACGATGCCATGATGAAATCCTCATTGTCTAGGACCTTTGACTGCCTACGTTTATGAACAATGCGTCGAAACGCTGCCTGAAACTATGCGAGTCTTGCCTGCCTTGCATTTAGCTGTTCAAAATAACCTATTACTGAGAAAACAAATAGGTATTTTAAACCATAGCTAGCTGTAATAATATGAGAAAAGATAGGGGATTTTTATTGTTTAATATTTTTTTATTCATCTGAATAAAATGAAGAAAATGTTAAAAATAACAACTATATATTATATTAAACTAATAATTTAATGACTAATTCTAAATACTAAACTTGAAAACTACTAATTTTCATTCTATTTAATATTTCATAAAACAAATTTCTAAACATACTTTTTAAAGTAATACTGCAACATAAAGTCCGTTATAACGTGGCCTGGATAAATGCACTCAATGCGTTAAATAACGTATGCGTATGTTTTATATAAATTTATGCAAAAACATATTTTCAAAGTGAATTCATTAACCAGTAAAGAGTAATTGCTAGACCTTTTTAATCTGTTTATAAATAAAATGTTGACGAATATAATAATTATATAAGTAATAGAACCAATTATTTCACAGAGTAAATGACAAATAATTAAATTCCATTAATTCAACTTGTAGAATCGCTATGTTTAAGAAATGGTTATTTTTATAAAAATTTACAAAAGGTAAAATTAATTCAAATCGTTTACATATTTTTATAATTTCAATTTTTTTTCTTACCTATTCTCTTCTTATCATAAGAAAAGAGAAAAAAAGATCTATTATTTGAATCGAACAACGATTTTTAGCACACATGAGACCGAGGGAGTATCCTATTGTACTAAGTTTCGATTTTTTATCATTTGGTCATTATGTTTACAGTTAAGTTGATTCTGTTATAATTGCATAAGCAGTTAAAATATATTTTTTGATTATTCCATTTTATTAGAACTAGTATTAGGGTCAGTCGTACACACGTAGCACAGGGGCACAAACGTGACTATGAACGCTATAGGTTGTGGGTTCAATCGAAATATTAAGACAAAGCGCGACGTTCGACCACTATCCTCGCAATGCTTCCAGAATTCGGTGGGAAGTGGGGAAAGGGAAAGTGGGTCTTAGTGGGAACAGAATATCTTATCACGGGGTTTCCATTTACTTATATATATATATATACAAGGATATAGCGTGAAGCTAAATTAATTAATCAAATTTCTTTACACAATCCACTACAAGTAACGTTTGCGTCAATAAATTGTCAGCTCTTCACTTATTTTCTTTCCTAACATTTTTTTCTATCTGCAAGTATTAAACTATTTGCGGGAAGCCGAATGATTTATCGGTCATGAACGAGATGGCCGATAAGCACGTGTTTCTAGTTAAAAGTGCTGATAAGAAATTTCTTTTGACGGCCGATATTATTGCAAACAATGTAGGTTACACTCAAAATGCCAGTTAAAATACACATTCTTGTTTGTGCCCAAATATTTTTGTTGAATGTACCCGATATTTTAATTTACTTTAGTAAATCACGATAACTAAACATTAAAATTTATTATAGTTTACTGGTTTCCGTCAAAAAAACTAAACTAGGCTATAGCTATTATAAACAAGAAAATAATTATATATCGTTTGTATAACTTTGTACTAGTTCTTTAAAAATATTGTTGCTGCGTATATTTTAAATACATATTTGAGTCTATATTACTTGATCGTGTAGAGTCTATTGATTGGTTAAGCTTTAATTATGAGTAGTGTTAAATTTATATGAAAATCATAATATTGTTAGCAAACTCGTGTAAAAGAGGGTAGATGTAGACGAAAAAGATGATAAAAGCAGTGGAATTGTGTCAATCGGGGGTAGTTGCTTGTAGGCAACGGCCCTTATTGGAAGGAAACTCGTGTGAAGTATTGTTATTAAGTGATACATATTACTTATTGCAATTACATAGTATCTCTATCCAAATAGTTAAAAAACATATACGCCCAGATTGTTTCATACATCTATCCAATCTAGAGATTGGATAGATGTATGAAACAATCTAAGATTGACGTTGGAGATAGGTTATTAATACTAGGCGATAGACGATATGTGTTTTTATCCTGTTTTTTTAAAAACGTTAACTGCTTCCGATTTCTAACAATATAAAATAAATTATATGTTTAATATGTTTATGTTTGATTTCAATTAATCTACTTAATGCAAAATGGCTCTATAAATCGGTGGAAAGCGGGGGACGGAACTGTCTAAATGGGAGTAGAGTTTTAACACTAGGTTCCCAGGTTCCCTCTGCCTACTCTGCTATGTGCGGGATACAGCGTGGTGCTAAAAAATAATTATTAATCCATGTTTTTATAACAGTACTAAATAAACATGATGATTTTAGCTTTGTAGCGTCTCTCTCTTGCTAAATCTGAATTTGTTAAGTACACTTTGTTACACGTTTCCATCTATCATAATACGTGCTTTTACAGGATTTGTACCCCTTGCTTGTTGATCGCGGTATCCCACTTACCAGTGGATCGTCAAATTATTATTGGGGATAGATAAAGGATATTTTTTTGTCAGTATTTATTCTTGTCCCGAGTTCGGACGCGCTGCACAGCTGCGTTGCATCCGGCCGCCGCCATTGTTATACCGTGCTTCAGTAAACACAAGTGCGTCCTAACGGCGTGGTATACGGGCGAAAAGGCA
>DWQW01010128.1:0-12397 GCA_018249695.1 Heliconius erato demophoon | reverse complement strand
ATTGACTGAAATTTTAAATATACCGTGTTTATATTATGCCTGATTAGTTACTGAAAATTCAGGTTTCTTGTTTTATCCACAACGAAGTTATAGGGGGTCGAAAATGGCCTGAATTGCTTCGAGAAAAAGATGGTAACGGCCGTGCCGCTGTTTTTTGCTCGACTTGGCGGGGGCACTGCCGTGCCCCCAGATTTCCATTTCTTCGCTCTGGTGTCGAGGTTAAGCGCGGCGTTGTTTGTAGTTTTTAATTTGGTATGGCGTATTTGGTCTAATAAATATAATTTTCTGTAAACGTATCTGTTAACAACTAATATATAAGTGTTTCCTCTTTTTTATTTTTTTATTTAAGAAATGGTATCAAGTGGTCTGGTAAAGTAGAGTATAAATTGGATATAAACAGATTTATTTAAAAGAAGCTTTATTGGAATATGCACCCTCTTTACATTCTAGAACTCTTTATAAATATTATTATTAACATTTTAAGTAATTAGTAAAGTTTTGATGCTACCCATCGTAATTTACTTTGATTACCGTTTAAATACATAGGTAACAATGTATACAGTCCGTCTGTATCTTTAATGATGTAATTAGCTTTTGTGTTACTTAATCCATTATTATATAAGTATGTCACAGATTCTGTTAAAGTCAGAGTCGCCTAAAATGCTGTAACTAATAGTCTATATTTACTATCAAAATTTTAGGATATTGATTCAAAATTGTTTCGTCATTAATGATAACCGAATGTCACGTTAAAGCATCTGCGTGCGTCGTTTTTGAACCGCGTTTATACTCAACGTCACGTCACTATTGAGCATGAACATTTCTTCACATTACCGTTGTAAACTAATTTTGCATAATGAACTTTAACACCCCGATCTATTAATAACGTCATATACGGAAACTTAAGAATATCGACATGTTATTTTTAATTTAGTATACACTACTACACTACTACACTACTACACTTATTTGATGTCCAGATGTCCCAATTACATGATCTTCACGACTCGCAAAGTAATTGGACCATATGTAAAGACAGAAGCTAAAATATAAAATGCAAGTAAAACTCAAAAAAAGATGAGAAAAGAAATATACAAATATTTCACAGAGTTACATACCCACTTTACCCAATTATGAAATATAATATTATAATACAATAAAACTCACTTATGCACTCTTCTATTTTAATCATTCACCAGTAGTATTATACGTCTGGCCTCGATGCTTCTCAGCCCCTTGAAAGAGGAGTGGGGAAACGGCTTCAGGGTGAGACTCTCTGGTTTTTCATATTGAGTGTATCTGTCGCTTTTATACTATTATTTTTTTATTAAATTATACTACCCTCTTTTTATAAAACCTAACAATATTAAATAACACATATGCAATAATAGATTTTTTGAATGTTTGTAATTTGCGGCGTTAAGTCCCAACAGTGTAACACTCAACACACAATGAATAAGAATCCAGTGGAAAGTGGGGCAGAACGGAAGTGTTTAAATGGGAAGGAAGTTCCTTAACATTAGATTACAGGGGATACAGTGGGAAGCTAAAAAAATTATGTTTTCATAAATTCTATATGAATAATATACTAAACTAGGCTTCGCACAATTTATTGTCTCCTATATTACATAGGTCGTACCACGTGGTCGGGTATCGTAACGGCGACGAGAAACCGTTTGTGATTGTGTTTACACTAAATATTATACGACAGAGGTTTATCGGCAGAGCGGTAGGGTCCTGCGGGGTCCTCCATCCTTCTTAAACTTAGGGGTGGTACTCAATAAATAATTGTAAAACTCTTTTTAGAAGCAAGTTAATTTAAATATTGATTTATAGCAATAATTGAATTATTTATTTATAAATTAAATATATTTTGTCTTTTCATAAATTCATATACTTATGTACCTTTTATTTTTTTCTAAGTCTCGTTTGTCTACAAATACCTAAATACCAGAGAAGTGTCAAAATAAAAAAAAATACTAATTCTCAGTCCGCTGTCAAAATGTAATGAAAATATAAATGTTATAAGAAAGGCACCATCAGACGTGTACCGTGTTACTAAATAAAAAAATAAAATAAATCAGCTTAGGGAACCTAATGTTAAAACACTCCGTTCCTCACTTTCCACCGAGCTCTGGAAGCATTGCGTGTTGAGTGGCAGAACTCAACGCCAAGCTTTTTCCTCGACTCCTGAAAATGTAACATAACTTAACTTAGTTTCACGCTTTTTCCCTAACGGGATAGTCAGACAGATCGGAGCGCCAAACGCTACGATCTCTATACACCTCTTTCGCCTCGTCCACAGTCATCACGCTCTTCATACATGTCCTCCGGGTGGTCCTCATGCTTTTTACGTGACTTGCCTCCAGTATCTGTGTTTTCGAAGGTCTCCCCCTACCTCTCTTACCACTCACTTTTCCATCATAAATCTTTGTATCTTTTCGTTGCGGAATCGATTAGCTAAGCTGGCTCCGAATATCCTACGAAGAGATCGCATCTCCACAGCATTCATCTTTCTTTCATTCTTCTTCTGTAATACCCACGTTTCGCTGCCGTATAACAGAGTCGGTACCAAAACTGCATTGTGTACGGCCAAACGCGCAGCTGTGCTGACGTTTCGCCGTCTCATCAATGCAGCTAAGGCTCCGTTAACTTTGTTACCGGCAGCGATACGCCTTTCCACATCCATATCGTATCTTCCATCTCTACTGAATATACTTCCCAAATATACCACTTTTCTACCCCTTCTACCCAAATATACCACTATCATTCACTTGTCAAAATAAATACCCTACATGGAATCCAACTCACAATAACTGTTGACACACAACGTGGAGACTGCCTATAAAATAATAAGTTACAGTAAAAAAATAGAAAATGAACATATCATCCGCCAGCCCTGTGGTGGTCGCTTACCGGTGGTCGTGTCGTGTCGTGTTCACTACGGTCGGACGTCCGACCGGAAGTGCCCGCTAATTGCCGCCGGAAGTCCATTGTAGCGTTTGATAACACCCAAACTACCTGCGTCTGTCCTTTACCCCGATTTAGATTGTTACATCTAAAAAAAACACATTTTATCACACTCCACGCTGTGTCCCGCATATGTAGACCGAAACCTAAGTGTTCAAATACTCTGTTCTCCACTCTCCATCGAATTCTTGACACATTGCTAGCTGAGTGGCGGAACCCAACGCCGCGCTCAGACGCACACACGCAAGGAAACAATATATACTCGTAATACGATGTTCTTGTCACGATGAGAACGACAACGGGAACGGTGAACTGCAATAACCATTACAATAGTTGTTTCTATTTTTATCATAGTTTTAGCTTCTCAGGGACAGGTTAGACCAATGATTATGTTAAGAATATAATTTAAATGATGATTACTTAATTTTAAACTAACAAACCATCCATGTCCATCCACCAATACGAGTATACTGTCTGTGGACCGCAATACAGGGTCTACTGTCTACACTCTACACACTGTAGAACTCAAGTAAGCGTGTCTAAGTGTTAAGAAAGAGTAAACTAAATATACTTTTACTTTGTAACTCGCCGCTGAGTGTTGCACTAATGTCATACTGAAAAATACATTTAATAAATTAAAAACGGGACACTGTTGTTATTTGTCACATTTTCCAGTTTCTGTTTCGTGAGTTCCAATACAATACAATAATGTGTTATGTTCACGTTTACCGCCCAACGGACATTCTATTCTATTTTTTCTAATATGTATATATCCAGTTTAAGGGGAATTGGACTAAAGCCTAAGACTAAATTGACTCCAGAAAAGCTTGGATATTTGTGCTTTATAAAGTTTAAGTCCGCGCTCACTTTGAATGAACATAGACAATGTTTCAATGTCTCCAAAATAAGGCGCTGCGTGGGGAATGGAGTGTCTCATCACTAGGTCCTCTTTACCCATCGTAATATGCGGAAAATTTACAAAAAAATATATAAAAGTCAAAGTGATCAATCAGTAATCAATCTTCATACCTATATAAGATAAGAACACATCTTTTACTTATGAACGGATTCTAAGAGACACGCTTTAATGCTATGTTGCTACATATATTATATTCAAATAGGCTATCGTTGCACAGTACGGCTACGGCTGACTGTAAACGATACGGTTGTGGGTTCCGTATCCCCTCGTGCCAAATAATTGGCATTTCCCCGCTTTTAACAACACAATACAGTTGCGTTGAGCTCCGTCAATAAACACGCAATATTTCGAGTTCGGGCGGAGAGCGGAGAGCGGAGCGTAGAGTCAATGCTGACATAACATTTGTTTTACCTATCGTCATGCAGCTGCTTATTGTTAAAGAATATTCTTCTTTAAATCATCTTTAAACGACAACTTAAGACAAAAAGTCATATATTAAAAAAACGAAAGCTACCTTTAACTAATCACTAACAGGAAGTGAGTGACAGACGTTTACAAAAAAACTGTCATTTACACTAATTTAAACCAAATTCGTACTTAATTTGGTTTAAAGAGAAAAAAATATCCATCTATTTTTGTACGTTTACGAGAGTTCATGGCGTGTTTTGCAATGAAGAAAAAAATACAAAACCAACTTAAATTAAGCTTAAAGTGTAAATAATAAAGTTGTTTTTAATCTGTGGTACAAATTTGGTCCAGTTCTTCTTTCCAAAGACGCGTAAATGCCGGCGTGATGCAGCGGAAGGCCTGTTGCTGCAAAAAATGACAGGAGTCACCAACACTTTATATTTATTCACTTCCGATACGGACGTGACGTGCGGACTACGACTAATATAAAATGTTTACTTTCAATTGTTAATAAGAGTGGTTCTCATCATTCTAGTATAAATAAAAAAAATATAAGTTTTAGTTAGAAAGTTTTTAACGACTTTTCTCCTTAAAGTTATTGTAATATTATTCATTTTACTGAAGACTAGTGGGCGCGCGCAGCTTCGCCCGCCTATTTGCACCATTAGGAGTGAACTCCAAAAAAAAACCATGAAACACGTGTTCAATGAAATATTTTTAAGAGTGTGAATTTCAAATTTTATAAAAATCGGTACAGGTTAAATTTTTTTTCTTTACAAACTTTCAACCCCTATGTCATCCCTTTAGGGTTAAAATTTTTCAAAATCCCTTCTTAGTGGATGTCCAGATTATGAAAACAAACATCTGTCCAAATTTCACGTTTCTACCATTAGCGGTTACAGCTGTGCGTGCGTCTTGCATCAGTCAGTCAGGTACATGTCCTTTTATATTTCATATGAAAAAGAAACAAAAGGACAATTGTAAACTACCTTATTTCTTATTCTAACATTGGTGTTCTCAGCAAGTAACCTTTAGATATTCGTTTTTTTTAGCTTCACAGTGTATCCCGCACATAGATAAGTGGGCAAAGGGAACCTGGAAACCTAGTATTAAGATACTCCGTTCTCATTAAATCACTGCCGTTTACAACTTTCCACAACAGAACCAAACAACAATGCCAAACCTTTGCCTTCTACAAGAAATAAAAACAATTTAATTGATAAACATTTTATAGTTATTTAATGATAAAATGTTCCCAATCCCTGTAATGTTCTCGCGGCGGGCGGTGTCGGTGTCGGTCGCAAATAAGCTGTTTGAGTGACACGAACCTACAACACAGTACAGTGCGGTGGACGAGTCGTGGCCGCTCTGAAGTGTCACGTTCACTCGCGCGAGGGAACTAAGTAATTAAAAGTAAGAATCGTAAAATCACATCTGAAATGAAATCAAGACTCTTCGGTCGTACTGTACGCGTCTCGTACAAATAAGTTGTGTGAGCTGAGAGAGCTGTCCCCGGGGTAGTATGCACTCCTTTTTGTTGACAATCATTAATTTTCAGTTATAGATTCATGACAGTGACCTAATGTATTAATGTTTATTTTCAGCTTTACGCTGTATCCCGCAAATAGCAGGGTAGGCAGGGGAACCTAGTGTTAAGACACTCCGTTTCCAAGTATCACCCATTTTCGAGGTATTACGTGTTGAGTGAATAGTTGAATGCAGCTATCGAGAAATACAGTAAAAATTTAGAAAAAAAAGCAAAAGATCGAACTATACTTCTTTTGTTTTCCTTAGATCGATTTAAAGTTAAGGCTGAGAAGGCAGTCCTTTCTCAAAAGTAATTAAAATCGCTAACTTCAAACGGGACGGTATAAAAACCGGTCAAGTGTGAGTGGTTCCGTACCAAATTTTTATTTATAGGGCAATGGGAATATAACTTATAATAGTTGACGAACATGAATTAGCAGACGTACATATGCACTCACTTTATACGAAATAAAGAAAAAATATTAGTTTGTAAGGGATTTTTTCTCTCGTCTACCTGTACATTTTATCTTTTTGGATATTTTTCTAATTAAATTTAATAATTGTAGGTTTTAATTCCGCGCTAGTTTCCATACAAAATGCGCTCCAAGTAACTGCAGATATTCAATGTACAGGAAATGGTGTTGACAGACGACAGACTTGTTTTTGGAGTAAGGAACCCTGAACACAGATGGATAACCCTACTTTTTACTTTAAAAACCAGCAGATGACTCTTTTGTCACAAGACAATGGTCCAGAGTTCGTTTCCGGTAGTTTTTGCATCGACGCGCGCCTCACGAGACCGTCTGCACTCTGCTTTTTATATTGATATAGTCTTTCTTTATTTGTGAAAGGTGTTATTTTTTGTTTATAATAAATATCGTAGAGCAGTTGGACTAACAATCTGTTGCACGCGTTGAGTGTAAATTTTAATTTAATTTGGATATTTTTTAAGTTAATTTGGCGTTTTCATAATATCAAGAGCAAGTGTTTCTTTAAAGTTTATAAATAGGTAGTAAAAAATATCTAAAAACATTTATTAGTTATATAAAACTTTATGATTCTATTACCGAATCAATTTTCAAGGTATTGTATATTGAATGGCGGAGCTCTACGCCGCTCTTTGATTTCCGTGCTTTGTTTTACCAAAGCAAGGAAATCGAAGCAATTCATTCCTCGAATAGGAATCCACCCACACACGCTACTTATACGTTCAGACGCCATACCGCCTAAATGGGTCGGTCGGTCGTGGCGCAGCGGCAAAGTATCTGACTGTAAACACGGTGGAAGTTCGCGTCCCTCTCCGGAGAATAAATTATTTTTATTTTATTATTAAGACAAGGCGCGGTGTTTATTTCCTCCTCTTAATTTTGAATGTCTAGAAAATTGACAATTACAAAGTGAATACTAGGTTCCCTCTTCCTATGTTCCGTGTTTGAAGCTAAAAAAATCAGAACAAAATTTTAGATAAAGTGCAACATCGAACTTTATCCTTTGATAACAACAAAAACATTCCCAAAGAAAAGAACACATACAAGACGGACGTGCATTTAAATACGGACCTCAAGTGCACACAGACAGTCGGCGGTCAGTTAGTTTAACTATCGTTTGTTAAATAATAAAAACCCAAAGGAAGTTGTAAATTCTAAAATATTCATCTCTGCGTGTTTACTGTCCGCTTCCGCTTCCGGTTCCGCTCCCGCTTATACGCCTTTGTACGCTATAAAATAGGCGTTATAAGTATGTAGGCTTGTCGGGGCACTGTGGTACAAGAGTGTGACCGTCAACGCGGCGGTCGTGGGTTTAATTCCCACTCGGGGAGTTAAATATTTAATAGCTTCAATACCTCGCTCTGCAATTCATCTGCATTTCCTGCTCAATGTTGGATACGCCGTGAATCTAACAAAATAGTATAATTACTATGTTCTAGCTAATACCGGCGACGGTCTGTCCGTACGTCCTCACTCGGGTAGCGGTGTGCGGCGCCGAGACATGCAAAGTAACTTATTAAAGTAACTCAGAAAATATATTCAAATTAAATGACTTCCTTTGATGTTACATTGTTTAAGCGTCGATTTTATCAGCTCTTCTAAACTGTAGGGTCGAACATTTTAATTTTAGTGTTTATTAAGTCAGTTTTTTAAGTATACGTTGAAAATTACATGCTTTATTTATTGTATTTTTTTATTTCTAATTGCTCTTTTTTAGCTTTTTTTACGAATGGACTTTATTGCCGTTGACCTGGACTGGTCTTGCCAGCGTCACCGGGCGGGGAGGGGCGAGAGTAGCTCGCCCCTGAAGTCTTTTTTTAGCTTGGTGCTGTATCTCTTATATAGCAGTATAAGCAGCCTAAACATTACTTGTTGAGTGGTGAAATTCAGCGCCGCGCTTTGTCTTGTTACAAGAGCGAGGCAATGAAAATAATTAATTCCCCCAAATAAGAATTGAATTCACAACCATAAGGCAGTAAGGCTTACAGTCAGGCGCTATATACTGCTGCACCATGTATATTTCCTCTTGAAATATTATGTGTTCATAATCCTAACTGGTACCTACCTGCTGTAATCAACAGTTAATTAATACTCAAGTTTTACAATTTTTTTGTTTGTTTAAATTATTTTGGATTATTTAATATTTTCTTTATAATTTGCCTATTTTTTTTTATTAAATGTGTTTTTGTATAAGACAAAACTGCAGTATTATCGATTTATTACATTAGATACATTCATTATTTAATTAAAACATGAACCAATGCTACCAATATTCATAAATTCATAACATCAATTATTAAAACTAATTATGACCATGGTTCTTTGTCTATCAAAGTTACCCATAATTGACAGACTACTAAATTTAGATTTTCTTCTGTATTGATGTATTTTAAAAGGTGAAAAGTTTTATGAGAGCACTAATAAAGCAGAAACAGTCTTTCAATGTGCTTTCACACTATGTCTTAAAATTTTTAAGATTAAAAGAAATAAATACAAAACTTTGCAGAAGCAGGTCAACAAAACATAATCTCCAGAACGTGTCTAACACAGACACACACACAATACGACGGACGGGCCCACAGACGGACGTCACATTGTTACATTTTATACTAATTGCTCTACTGTTAGGACTTCCTCTTTTTTTACCAAATTTTAAAGGGATTAGGAGACGGAAACGTGACCGAATTGTATTGAGTTTTTCTTATGTTTTGCCAAGTGTCGGCCAAAGGATGCGATGGATATTGTCCTTCTTATTTCTATAGTAAAATACATTTTTTTTCTTCTTCCCGCACAGCAATGGTAGATGGAACATAGTATTAAGACACTCCGTTACACACGCATCTCCCAATTTTCAAGACATTGCGAGTTGAGCGGCGGAACTCAACGTCGCGTGCCTCTCAGCTCGATTGCATGGTTACTAGAACGAGGAAATGAAAATATTAAAAAAAATCGAGAATTGAAATCAAATCGCAACCGTCGTTTTTGCAGTCACAAGCCACTACGCCACACCTTCTGTTGCCTAATATAAATAAAGTTGTAAGCTCTATATAATAATGAGAACGTACAGCTTAGTAGTTAGAGCGCTCGGACGGTAAACAAGAAACGCAGCCTGCGTTCCACAAATCCACTACGTTAATTACTTTATACATTTTCTGTAAAAAAAGTATTTTGTTTTTCTAAGTGTAGAATAACATTTTTAAAATCTTAGAAGACTTCTATTAAGATTTAGTTATTCTATTGGGTCAACCGTCATCGCGTATTGACGGGAACTATGTACCCGTATAGGAAAGAACTCCATTCATTTCATTTAGCAAAGTAGCTTAAATTTTTTATCCTGTTTAAAAAAATGCTATACTTTTTGTCTTTTTTAATGCACTATTGCGCTATCATTTTTATATGTTCTTTTTATTTTAATACTTAACCGAAACTTTTATTTGTTTTTGGCCGGTCAGTTTTCCGATGGCTTGGACAATTTATGTATATGAACCCAGAATCGAAGAAATTGCACCCAGCTTATATCTACATAGCCAGTAAAGCCGTATCCAGTACAGTCCATGTAGCCATTTAAATTAGCACTTAGCCGAGGCTAAGCGACTCCACATCATTTCAAAAATAATCTATACACAAACAAAATCACTTTAAACTTTTTATTACCTCTACAGATAATAAATGAAGTAATTAAAAAATGGAAATAACTTTTTACAGATTAAATATAACTATTAAAATAAACATCTGTAACTGTCAACTGAAATATTTATGGCTTTTTCTAATTTATCTCCAAACTGACGACATACACTCATTAATTTAATAAAAAAAACGTAGAAATGACGTCCGCCATTACACATTTGGCGGGAAACTGAAACAGCGGCGGAAACCGGCGCCCTTAATTATCAACAACCAAATCGATACGTCTAATGTGTACTTTAAAATCGATTTTATTACAGAATTAGTAAAGTCTAATATTATTTATCATTTTATAGCCCTTTAAGTCATTTCCACCATTACGAAGTATACGGAAACGATTAGTTTCATAGTCACATGCTGACAGGATGCGTGAATTCATTATCGATTCTCAAAAACACGTTCCCTCTCTCTCACACACCGTCTCCCCTCTCGCTCTAACCATTGTTATTCCAAATATGCGAAAAAGAAATAAACCGCACCCGCATCCGGCGTTAAAATGAATCCGCAAATAATTTCACATTTTATATTCAACTCTATAGTAATGACAAAAAGTTCTTTTTTTATCAGCATTATTGCAAGCACTGGGCTTCATGTGTAAATAATTTGAAGATTATATTGTAACTCTATTTATATTATTCTAAGGTCTAATTTAGCATGTTATATATATTTACTTACGTCGTTTCGTGGGTAGAGCCACAATCATCTTGCATTCATTGATGTTTTCGTAGCGACGTCACTCTTCATTCGGTTTCTAGACGCCGCGACGTGAAGACGTGTACACTCTCTATTGAAGACAGTGAAGTCGTTTTAATAATAAAATATTATTACATTTATTCAATTATTAATAGACAACTATTTCTTATTGTTATTAGTAAATGCTTCTTAGCATTGGTGTAAAGTGAAGTGCTCTTCATTGTTTCGTTTCGGATTTCTTGGCTGTTTTACATGTAAGTTTAATAATTTTAGCTTAAAATAATATATTAGATAATGTATTAAAAACATTTATAATACATGTACAATTACTTAATATGCAAATGTATTAATTTTAATACTCTACATTTATAAATATGCTTCCTTTTTAAAATAGAACATAAAAAAAATTAATGTAAATGTTCATATAATTTATACTTTATTTTACGTTTATTACACACATTTCATTAAAAATAACATTATTTTTATTATTTATTTAAATATTTATCAATATCTGTTTTATTTAAACATATTATGTTTTTATTTAAGTTGATTCATTTATTTTTATAAGTATTAAAAATCTAATATTTTAAGTAAGTAATAAAATTAACAAGGAATATACTAAATTCAAATATATGTAAAAACTTAAGTAGTCTAAATATTAATTAAAATCTTAAGTAGGAGGTAAAATACCAGCTCTACAGTGCGTTGTAGAGCAGTGCAGTGCAGTGCAGTGTTAGTTAAACGTTTCCGGCAACGCAAACAATAAGTCAAGTATAGGAAGTGGTAATGAATTGATTCGTTTCCCGCCATAACAATACACACACACACACACACACACACACACACACACGCACGCACGCATAAGTAAATCTAACTTTTTATAGCATCTCGCTGTATCCCGCGTATAGCAAGGTTGGCAAAGAGACACTAGGTAGAGTTAAGACATGGCGTACCGTAGAGTTAATGAGTGTCTTGACACTAGTCTTTTTGCTAACTATAGGTACTATGCGATAGAACATAAACAGAAAGAGATCTCAATATTTTTAATCAAATGTACACACACACACAGCCGCCATCTTTAAACGTTTAACGACTTTCGCGCACTTCCGCCTGCATTCAACACAATGGCGGGAATTCCTTATTGTTACGACTCGCGTTAAAAGAGTTACGTCGATGTATTTATTGTTAGCGTCGTTGTGTAATGAACTGAAGCAGGACGGAAGTAGGTTCAAATCGGAATTGCGATAAAATGTGTATTTATAATATAATTATTTAGATTCTTACTATGCAGCTTCACGCTGTACCCCTCATATAGCAGGGTAGGTAGAGGGAACCTAATGGTAAGATTGTGTGTTGCTGAAACGGAAATAATTTAGTTATTATCGTTTCCTCGAGTGGAAATCGAGCTCACAAATGTCGCATTTACAGTCAGACGCTCACACGTCTATATTAGTAACAGTTCGTGAAGAAATCATATTCTTTATGACTTTAATGATATAAATAATAGTTGTGTAGCGTTGTGAATTTAATTCTAGTAAAAGCGAAGTTAATAAAATTGTTCTATCTTAATATTAAAATCTCGTCTCTATATATAATAAGACAGTAAAAATATTTTGTCTGTACATTTAGTAATTTTGACTGAAATGGATAGAGGGACACTTAAAAAGACTAATAGAAAGCAAAAAGATTTTTTTTGAATTTCTTGTCT
>DWQW01010127.1:0-12398 GCA_018249695.1 Heliconius erato demophoon | reverse complement strand
ACAATATCTTAGAACGTAATGAACACGAGTGCCGTGTCGTTTGTGCTTATATTGGAAATCCACCGGAAAAGACGCAGCACACTACCGCCACTTAATACAATCGATAATGGAAACAATATCAAATGACTTATTCATAATTACAGTGACACCTATTACTACATTATAAGTAACTTATGCTAACATGAGGTTCTCTCTTATTCGCGCGAGTATAAAAAAATGAGTAAACGAACTGTCTTCTTAAATTGACTATGTAACCTTAACTTTTTTTTAATACTTTATAAAAGCTAAGAATCCGCCGTGGCGCTGTGGTACATGCACACGAGTGTAAACAACGGTTGTGGATTCGATTACCACTCAGGGAGATGAAATCCCGCACACAGCGCAGCCTACCCCTCTATACGGCATACAGCTATAAAAAGAAAAGCAAATATTTTATTAAAAGATTAACAAATATTCTTAGAACACAGTCTAAAAATATCGATTTCGTTATTTTTTTTCCATTTCATTCTATTCGCGATCCGTGCGTGATCTCCTAGTCACAAATGACACGGTACGGTATCGTGTACTGCGACGTTACAGATTGCTATCTAAATGACGGTGGTGCTTATTAAAATAGTTATTATATGGATGTTCTTGATATAGATTTGTATTGTCTCAAGGAAAATTATGTTTTTTTTGTTTAATATAGATCAGAAGTACCCTTTTATCGTCTTACTAAAACAACGTATAGAAAATATTTTACTTCCCCAAGTGGTTAACGAATCACAACGGTCACCACAAAAAATAATCAAAACTAATAAATTTCTCCAAATAGAAAACGAACCCACAACTACCATGTTTATAAACACTATACCACAGCGAGTTACATCCAAATATAATCCAATAAAAATCACAAAATAAAGAATAAACAAAAATTCTATCAACACAGATTTAATTAGAAAAGCTCATTTCCACCCACCAAAAGTTCTTCGACCTTGTCCACTTAATAGTATAAGAGTATGACGATCTCTTTGTGGGGCTTAATCAGGAATCGATCTAATATCGATTGTCTCCCAGACCAGACCAGACCAGGCCAGACCAGGCCAGTATATTAGACGAGTCATTAAAATAAAATTGAATCACGTATTATGTCCGGATGGGGTCTTCTTTCTAATTACAGGAGATGTCATGTTGTTCAATGGTTGACGATCCTTAGTTATAGGCTGTAGCGTTGATATGTTATATGATTTTTAATGTGTGCGGCGTTGAGTTCCGCTACTACATATGGAATGCCTCCTAAATTCGGATCCTTTGGTTTAGTTTTAATGTAATTTTAACATATAGTTCTGGGAAGTGGAAAATTGTTTATGAATTTTTGTTTTTAAACAAATTTGTTCTTTTTTAATTGCAATAAATTATGTATAAAAATTCGATTTAAATATAATTTTGTTTATGGCTTTAAATAATTACTAAATCTCGAACATTTCCTTCTGTTCCTCTATATGTTATACAAATAAGAAACTTTTATAGTAATAAAAAAATATATATTGATATTTAAAAAGCAGTAAACTAGGACAAGAAGGCCATCATGGCGTAGTAGCAATGCGTTTTAGTGAAGACACCATGATTATGGCATCGATTCCCACTCGGAGAAAAATTATATTTCGTCGTTCATGTAAAGCGCGGTTCAAAGCCACAAAGTCCCCACTAGTCAATATCCAATGTCTTGAAAATTTGGCAAGATATAGGCAACAGAGTGTTTTAACACTACATTAGCTTTACCTACAGTACTATGTGCGAGGTTTTTACCTTTTTTTTAGTGTCTCACACACTAAAAAAAAGGTAAAAAACTATAAACTAAATAATATTCAAATGCTAGAATGCACTTGTACCACAAATTACTATCGTTCGGCGCCACCGTGTCAAAATAAAATAAAGACCGCCCGGCCCAGTTCCCACAGTAGCCCGCGGAGTATATAGGTACCTATACAATCCCACTTGTCGTACAGGTTTCTATTCTATACTGTTGTATAGAATTATTTCCTGTAATAATTGTAATGAAATCTACGTATAATTTGATAGATTTTAATTGAAATTTAGTTAGTGAGCGGCTTAGCCTTTTACTGTAAGCGTGACGGTTGCAGGTTCGATTCCCACTCGGGGGAGTAGTTTGGTATTTTTTCCTCGTTCCGATAACAACAAAAAGCGCGGCGTTGAGTTTTGCCACTCAGCAGACACGCATTCAATTAATATAAGCGGGATACAGCGTGACAGCTTAAAAAAACAAAATATAATAAAACAAGAAAAAAATGCTGAGAACGTTTTTGAGTTGTTTTTTTTAAGCTATCACGCTTAATTGTATTTTATTATCCTTATCCTAACATCTAGTATACAAGAAGAAGATAGTTATTTTTTGGCTGTATTTATCTTTGTTTTCTGTAATATATCGCCATTTTATAAATTTCACTTTAATATATTAGTAGATTTCAGGGTTTAAAAACATTTAACTTAATCAAATTTTGATTTAGTACTTTTACTTTAGCTCTACAGTTTCAACAGCAGACTAAGCATAGAAATCCTAAGATAACAGAAACATTGCATAGCAGTGGTGCAACTTAACACCGCGCCTTTTCTTATCAAATCAAATCAACTCAGATTCACGCTGTACCCCGCACACAGTATTCTAGGCAGAAAGTGTTAGTGTTGAGACACTCCGTTCCCCACTTTCCGCCGAGTTCTGGAGGCATTGCGTGTTGAGTGGCGAAACTAAAAGCCGCGCTTTGCCCCGACACCAGAGCGAAGAAATGATAATATAAATTTAAATAAATATTTCCTTTCCTCTAGTGGGGACAGAACCTACAACCAGACGATTTTACAGTCACACTTTGTGCCCCTGCGCCACGACTGGCCTCCTTTCTATTCTTATCAAAATTGGAAAATGACTATAATACACCACCCGACTCTACGTACTTTTGTTATCTATAAATAAATAAATAAATACACTTAATCACGTATCAGAAATCGTATGAAAATTATTATATTCTCTTCGCCTATATTTAATTGTGAATGGTCATCTCAGCCACGTACATAGATACATATAACTAACTTGTTTTTGATATCCTGGTTCATGCTTATGTCATATACTGTATCGTACTGTGGTAATATTGATATATAATTGTTGTTTGAAAAACCACCTTTGAGGATAATATTGTTAAAATCGATTGAAAATTAAATTCTTTCTCGAGTAAAAAAATGATTATTTATTTATCAATGGCGTTTAGTTTCACCAATCAACACGCATTGCCTCCAGAATTCGGTGGAAAGTGAAGAGCGGAGTGTCTTAACACTTTGCTCCCTCTACATACGTGATGTTGAAAATAAAATAATTATCAAACATTGTAATGTTTCAAATTGCGGCGTTAGGTTCCGTCATTCAATATGCAATATTCAGAAAATTGAGCGGGAAGTGGGGCACAGAGTGTTGTCTTAACACTATATTGAGCGAACCTATATGATATAGATACAGTGTGAAGCTAAAAAAGTTAATAAAATTATCATTTTATAACACGAGGCCAGCCTTAGCGCAGCGGCACGAAGTGTGACTGTAAAATCGACTGGTTGTGGGTTCGATCCCCACTCGAAGAAATCAAATGTTTATTTACATTTATATTTTCATTTATTCGCTCTGGTCTCGGGGCAAGCGGGCTAAAGCGCAGCGTTTAGTTCCGCCACTCAACACGCAATGCCTCCAGAACTCGGCGGAAAGTGGGGAACGGAGTGCCTCAACACTAGGTTCCCTCTGCCTACTCCGCTGTGTGCGAAATACGACGTGAATTCTGATCCTGATTCTAATTTAATTTTATAACAAAATTTGCATATAGTCGTTACTATAGACCAGTGGTTCCCAACCGGTGGTCCGCGGACCACCAGTGGTCCGCAGAAGCCTAAAAGTGGTCCGCGAACAATTTTAATTTTATGACTGGGGATGGTGAGGCGAAGGTTCTGTTTAATTATCACAGTTAGTTTTTAATATACCTACATGCATAGTGGTCCCTGCTACCAAGAATGATATAAAAGTGGTCCTTGATCAAGAAAAGGTTGGGAACCCCTGCTATAGACGAAATAGGCAAAAGCATAAACCACTGTAGCTACCTACTAGGTACCTATAGTAAAAAATAGTAATAAAATTACAAAAGAAAATAAAACCTGTTATCCATAACAAATGCGCTTTACTCGCATATATGTATATATGTATGCTTTAATGTTATACTAATTTGCATGAGTCCATACAAGCCGTAGTTCTAGTACATTCCAGGCAATAAATACCTTTTATAGCACCGGAAATACAGTTTTTCTAGTGACATCGGAATTAATTACGTGTAACTAGATTAGTGTATAGTTGAATAATAAATATTATTTATATAGAACTTGATGATTTTTGTGCAGAAATGGCTTGAAGTTAAAATGTGAAAATTAAAATTTTTAAACGTATTGTAGATATAATTGGTGAGCGGAAGTATGTTAATGGGAATAGAGTGTCTTCACAGTAGGTTCCCAGGTTCCCTCTGCCTAACCTGCTATGTGCGGGATACAGCTTGAACCTAAAAAAATAATAAATAAGGTGCTTGTTATACTTAATTTTTTTATTGAAGATTGTATAATTTGGTTATTTTTTTTATTGTAAGTAATAACTTATACGGGGACGGATTTTTAATATATATATATATATATATATATATATATATATATATATATATATATATATATTTCATATATCTATCTATTTTTTTATGCGAAAATTTAACTTAAAAATATATTTTAATTATATATTTCTATGCAAAAAACAACTAAAACTAACTTATAAATATTTTCTTAACAGTTTTCTATAAATTAAAATACAAATTATTTCTAAGAATTATTACGCTATAGCCAATATCTTATTTCACGTCATGTTTTAAGATATCGTGATTGCTTGTTCCATTCATATTATTGCACTACGCAAGTTGATTCATTGATTTTTGCTATAACTATTTTATTTATTATACTTTATTTGTACAACATTTATATAAAATATTTATAGAAAAAAGAATAAATAGAAAAGAAAAGAAATGTTATAAAAGGTTGGCCTATGCCTAGATACATCATATCCATATAACCTTTAAGGCAAAAAGAAACTTGTCTTAATTTTAAGTAGGTGGGTGGTGAAGAACCAGAAGCCAGTCGCGGCACAAAGTGTGTAAACGCGAAAGGTTATGGGTTCGATTTCCACTTTAGAAAATGAAATTTATTTCATTTCTTCGCTCTGGTGTCGAGGCTAAATGCGGCATTGAGTTCCGCCACTATTCGGAGGAAAATAGAGACCGTTCCCCAAGTATCTTAACACTAGGCACCTTCTGCCTACCCTGCTATGAACGCGATACAGCGTGATGCTAAAAAAAAATACATATTTAAATAAGTACATACATATATATTTATAATATAATAAAATACACAGACTAACAAACAATAAAACAATAATAATATTATTAATAACTATTATTATTATCTTTATATATTCTTTGAAAATGACGCGCAGACATACATACATACATTGTCATTGTGAATATTTATTCAAAACGTCATCACATCGTACACCTGATGACAATTAAATGTAAATGACTCGATTTTCCACTACAAAAATGTCATGCATCTAATACAGGAATGGACTGTAAGCATGACGAATTAATAATTATATAACAGCTTAAGATCCCAGGGCACCTAGACCTATGTCATTTTAGCAAAAAAAATTGAGTTTGATTAGTATATACTATGTAGTTAAGACGGTTTTGGGTACTTACCAACTTGAAATTGAGGCCCTTTCATAGGTAGCGTCAACAAAAGGTACATACAATACACGTTTATTTATTTTAAAGTAGAAACGCTCGTATTTAAATATGGTTTCAAGAATAATTTAAATATATATATATATATATATATATATATATATATATATATATATATATATATATATATATATATATATTATTTACCCCATCCCACCTTTGGCCGTGGCGTGGGTCTTTATTCTCTCCAGACGTCCTAAAGGTAGGTCCGTCCTTAAAAATGAGACAAACTACATTATACTAGCAAACTAAATACTAAATTTGACATATAATATTCATACATCTCAGTCTATAATAAATGACACAATGTAGTGGGATTGACTAAAAATGATTGATTTTAAAGTTGGGAACATAAATTACTGTCCTCTCTAATTAGTGGCCATTTTACATTTTATGAGTAATTAGAGCGAAGCGAAGGCCATTTTAATTAAATGAAGATTTGCGTAAAAATGAACGGCAAAACTATCGGTCGGTTGGTTGACACCGTTGTGGCGTAGTTGGCATGTGTGTGACTGTACGTAACGATTGGGTGGTCGTGGGTTGAAAACCCAATTACAGAATTAATTACTTTTTACTATATTCGAGGAGATGAAATATTTGCTTAAATTTATATTTCCATTTCTTCGCTCTGGTCTCGAGGCTAAGCGTAGCGTTGTGTTCTGCCACTCAACACGCAATGCCTCCAGAATTCGGCAGAAAGTCCCCACTTTCTGAGTGTCTTAACACTAGGTTCCCTCTGCCTACCATGCTGTGTGCGGGATACAGCGTGAAGTTGATTTTTATTTTTAGGTTACTAAAACAGATTCTCTCAGATTGAATAAAATCAGAAGCGAAAAATACATAAATATAACAAAACTTTTCACATCTTTTTCGATAACAAAACTAATATTTTACTTTCATAATCGCGAAGCTCCAATAAATCCATAAAGACGTTTCAAGATAAAAATTTGGCTAATTATATATCGTAAAAGAGCCGCCGATATCAATAATTTGGAACCAGTCCCCATTCAATTAGTTCACGTTATTTATGGTTTCCTTAATGTCGTCAGAGCGGGCGCCGGTTTGATTCCCATACGAGTACCAGCGGTCTGGTCGATGTGCCAGTAGTCGTAGTTCATCAGAGTTCGTTATTAAATAATTTATTTTAATGTGTTGTTTGCTACTTGTTTTTTTTTAAGCTTTACTGTATCCCGCAAAGTAGCAGGCAGGGGAACCTTATATATAATGTCGTCAGAACGGGCGCCGGTTTGTCAAGTGGCGACGAATTTCCGAAATTCCGAAATTTAATATAATGGAAATATACATTTAAATAAATATTTCATTTCCTCGAGTGGGGATCGAACCCACAACCAGTCGCGTTAACAGTTACACTTTGTGCTCCTGCGCCACGACTGGCCTCAATTTTTAATAAATGTTGACAAAATAATATTTATTACGAATACACTAAATTATTATATACAGGCCTTTAGTACTAGTGTTAATAGCCTTTTGTTTAAATCGTAAATCGTTAAGTGATATTTTTAATACGTTTTAAATAAAAAGAAACTCATTAAGTTGTTGTCAACTTCAATTAATTGATGACTTTTGTTCTTCCAAGGTCACAGGTTCATTTTTAGGGTTACGAAATTTGTATATTTTGACTATAATGTTAATATTTTTTGATATATAGATTTATAAGTAAAAAATGGGCGTCGAAAAGCTCATGTAATGAAAGTAGTTATTCATATTTTTTTTAACTTCCCGTTGTATCCCGGACAGTAGGTTAAGCAAAGAAAATCTTGGAACTTAATGTTAATACTCTCCGTTACCATAAAGGCACTTCCTTTCCCCACTAGGCTAATTCTGGAGGTATTGCATCTTGACTGGCGGAACTCAACGCCACGCTTTGTCTCGTTGCCAGAGAAACTCACCCAAAGAAATTATATTAATAAATATTTCATTTCCTCGGTTAATAGTCGAATATATATTTAAAAACAAACTTTTTTAATTATATTTTTTTATGTAACACAAACCAGTTTGTGTGTCAGTGACAGCGATCTTATCGATTGTTGAGACCATAAAGTTTCGAAGAAATTAAGAGACAACATGCAAAATGCATAAAAATCCACCTCAAAATGATTTAAGATGGTGCAGACGATAAAAAGGTAAAATAACACCGGTAGCTGTATATTATTAAAGTGGGAAAATAAGAATTTAATTATAATAATATTAATAAAATTTATCAAGAAATGTGATACGATTGAGTCGTTTCCATAATATTGGATGTTGATTTGTAAATATAAATCTGAGTTGTTTTAGTAGAGTAGCGGCATTTTTTTTATTGTGACTAAAACTGTAGGTGTTTTAAGATGCTTATGAAAAATCAGTACATTTTTTTTGGCGCAGCGGCACGAAGTGTGACTGTAAAACCGACTGGTTGCGGGTTCGATCCTCACTCAAGAAGGTGAAATAATTGTATATTTCCATTTCTTCGCTCTGGTGTCGAAGCTAAGCGCAGCGTTGAGTTCTGCCACTCAACACGCAATGCCTCCAAAATTCGGCAGAAAATAGGGAACGGAGTGTCTTACACTAGGTTTCTTCTGCCTACCCTGCTGTGTGCGGGATACAGCGTGAAGCTGATTTTTTTTATAATTTATGTATTTTTTTTCAAGCTGTATTCCATATGAAACAGGCAGCATAAAATTAGTGACACTCCATTCTTCAATTTCTGCCCCAATCCAAGACATTGCATGTCGGAGAGCGCAACACTACCCTGCTTTTTGTTCAGAGCGGAGAAATGAAAATAATGTATTTCCGCAAGTAGTGATTGCGCTTCCAACACAGTTTACTATCGCTACTAACTTGTCCGGTCAATGATTAAACATGAGATTTATTGTTATTATACTATAAACGCAACAAGTTGTGGGTTCGATTCTTACTCGAGGAAATGAAATAATTAATATTGTCATTTTCTTGTTCTGGTAACGAGGCAAAGCGCGACGTTGAGTTCCGCCACTCAATAAGTAAATTCCTCGAAAATTCGGTGGAAAGCTGTAAATGGGAGTGGACCCTAGATTCCCAGGTTCTCTACCCTACTGCGTGTCCATACTGCGTGAAGATGAAAAAAGCAGTCAAAGCTTATATCGTCAATATTTTTATTAAATCTTTATGATTTTGTCATATGGATCTTAAATCAGCAACGCAAGTATACTTATATAAAAAAGAATGTTACGCAATTTTTTTAAATGATTTCACAATTAATTTATTAATACTTCTTCATATCAGATCATCAGAAATCAATGATATACTGAATGTAGGCGGATAACTTAATTGTCTTTGGAGACATAATAGAAGTTGTTAAGAAACGCATCTATAATAATAAATATTAATAATATCATAAACGCGTGGTACCTACTTACACTCTTGGGTTTTCTATTTGAAGTTTTCGAAAAGGTAAATCTCTTTTATATATCTTATATACTTGAGGCTGTCGTGGTGCAGTTGTAAAAGCGTGTCACTGTAAACGCGACGATTATGGGTTCGATCCCCACGCGAGTAAATGAAATATTTTCATCTCGCTCTGGTTTCGAAATTGTGCAAAAAATTGGGGAACGTAGAGTCTTAAAACTAGGTTCTATTTAAAAAAAAGCTATGTATCGAAGCTATTTAAAAAAAACATTCAAGTGCACGGGACTCGTATCAATTCCACAAATGTAGAAAATCTTTAGATATTTCCATTTTTCTCCAAATTCCATAATTATAGGTAAACGGAGAATTCCCTATAGATTTTGATTACTCGGTGAATGAAAAAAATTAATAAATTTACGTTTACATACGCCCATGCACTCATTTTGTGTGAAATGCATAACATATACAAGTTTCAAATGATTGTCTATTAAATATCTAAAAAGAAAGTAAAAGGAGGATTATGATTGTATGTATGTAAGTACGTTTCTAATTGGCATTTATTAATATTGTAACATAGTTATCTTTCGATTGCTTTGATGATCGTGGACCTAAAGTAAAAAAAAAATTAAATACAATAAATAAATCAGTTTCCCGCTGTATCCCGCTCATAGCAGGGAAGGGAACTAGTGTTAAGACACTTCGTTCCCCACTTTCTGCCGAATTCTGAAGGCTTAACCTCGACACCAGAGCGAAGAAATATAAATTTAAGTAAATATTTCATCTCCTCGAGTGGGGATCGAACCCATAATCAGTCGGTTTTACAGTCGTCACTTCGTGCCGCTGTGCCACGGCTAGCCTCAATTGATATTAATATCAAATATATATATTTGAAATTAATTTCATTTTAATACACCCACTTGATCTCTACATAAATGGTCTTTACAGATGGACCACAAAGTGATCCTATAAGGGTTCCGCTTTTCCTGTTTCAGGTACGGAACCCTAAAAAATAATTAAATATTGAAAGTAAAAAGCAATATGATCAATAATAGCTGCAGCTCTATATCTGGATCTCACTCATCATTATGTATGACATTGCACATTCAGGTGATGCAACCTTCACGCTTCGAAATCAAAATTCGATTAGTCTAAATTATGGTGACACAGTTCTTATAAGACGTGGGTACCTAAGTTTGTCATTTAATTTTTTTATAGCTTGTGCAGATTATGGATTATTATTTTTAGGATTCCGTATTTCGAAAGAAAAAAAAACGTAACTTTTATAGAATTACTTTGCTGTCTGTCTGTCTGTTTGTCTGTCTGTAAGTTTATCCATTTATCAAAATCTATTTTCTCCAGATGGCGTGGAGGTGTTAACCTGAAACTAATACCAAATATAGAGATCTACGGTTCTTTGGAGAGATAAAAAAATAAGCTTCTAATTTAACAAAAGCGTTTATGCATTGTTTTTGCTGCATTTCACCACGTAAGTAAAACGTGTAGGGTACTTTCTATGGATCTACAATTTTGAAGTTTGACAAGAAGTAAGAACATATAATACAAACAAAGCAAAAAATCTAAAAAAATAAAATAAATATAAACAAATTCTAATAAAATAAATCAAAATAAATCAGCTTCACGTTGTATTCCGCACACAGCAAGTTAGGCAGAGGGAACCTAGTGTTAAAACACTCCGTTCCCCACTTTCTGCTGAATTCTGGAGGCATTGCGTGTTGAGTGGCACAACTAAACGACGAGCTTTGCCTCGACACCGAACTCGACAGGGCGAAGAAATGGAAATATAAATTTAAGTAAATATTTCATCTCCTCGAGTGGGGATCGAACTCACAACCAGTCGATTTTCAGTCACATTTTGTGCCCCTGCGCCACGACTGGCCTCTTTTTCTAATACACTAAATCAGGGGCTCCCAACCTTTTCTTAATCAAGGACCACTTTTATATCATTCTTGGTAGCAGGGACCACTTTGTATTTAGATGTAATAAAAATTTACTGTGATAATTAAACAGAAACTTTGCCCCACCATCCCCAGTCATAAAATTAAAATCGTTCGCGGATCATATATAGGCTTCTGCGGACCACTGGTTGGGAACCACTGCACTAAATATACTAAATTAAAAACCATATTGCAATATATTTATTTCTTTACAACAAATCCAAATGGCAGCCCTAATGCTGATGACAATTATAGTAATCACTGTATGACGTCACAGATCGTGAGTCAATGCAACCTTCACGCTATTCTATTGCGAGATTCGATTTGCCTAAATTACGGTGACATTGGACGAACCACTTTAGTTGATTGTTGCCTTAGAAGCATTCTTTTGGAGTTCGTGTATTGATTATTACGTTGGATTTTTAGAGTAAATTTCTTTTAATATTTATTTAGAAAACGTATAAAAGTTTGAACGTAGCGGGACTCGAACCCGCGGCTCCTGGAAACCGCTTGTTACAACATAAATAAGTTGTAACAAGCGTATAAAAATTTCGACGTAGCTTGATGAAAACGTATGGCTTAGTGGTGCGCTTGTTCGGTTTCCAGGAGGCGCGGGTTCGAGTGCCGCTACGTTCAAATTTTTATACGTTTTCTAAATAAGTATTTTTCTTTCTTAAGTGTAACACTTTAAAAATATTTAAAATTTCTTTTAAGTTTGTTACGATTTTGAATCGGTGGCCATTTTATAATACTTACTTATTTGTGAATTTCGTTAGAGGTTATATGTTGCTTAATATAAATTATCTATTTTTTCTTTTGTTAAGTTTAGAACAAATAGCTCTATTATTAGAAGCTCGTAAAAATATTTTATTTAGATGGAAATAGAATTTTTTTTTAATATTTTTTGTTTTTATTTTGAATTGTTAGTTTTATATTATAACTAGAGGGCGCGCGCGGCTTCGCCCGCTTATTAGGAGTGAATTCTAAAAAAACCACGAAACACATGTTCAGTAAAATATATTTAACAGTCTGAATTTATTTTTTTAAAAAATCGATGGCGATTTAAAGATTTTTTCCATACGAACTTTCAACCCCTTATTTGAACCCTTAGGGGGTGAATTCTTAAAAACCATGAAACACGTATTCAATGAAATATTTTTAAGAGTCTGAATTTAAAATTTTATAAGAATCGGTG
>DWQW01010126.1:0-12398 GCA_018249695.1 Heliconius erato demophoon | reverse complement strand
TTATCCGTCAGCGTTGAGTTTCACCACTCAATACGTAATGTCTTGAAAATATAATGGCACGTGGGGAACGGAGTGTTTTAACATTTGGTTTCCCTTTTTAACACGCTTACGATTCACGTTTTTTTCAGTACTTATGCTATATCGAAAAAGAGTGAATCAGTTTTTTTCTAAATAAATAAATGTATTTATTTAAAAACAATTAAATTAAATGGACATATCTGAGTGTAATTCATTCTATTTAAATAATTAGTTGTAGAGAATACAAACTACTATGTATATACATGCATACCTTCTAACTTAGAGTAGGTGAAAGGATTAATGTATAATGCAACCTGAAAATTGGTTTATCTCACGAAAATTAGTTCCCTTGTTTATTTTTACCTTCTACACTGTTTTAGTTCAGATAGTAAGATTAAAAATATATTTTTAAACATTTTCATATTTTCCTTGAGGCTGTTGTGGCACAGAGACGTATGACTGTAAATGCTGTTGTGGATTCGATTCACACTTGGGGGAAGGAAATATTTAGTATTTTCATTTACATACTCGCTCTGGTAATGAGGCAAAACACGAGTTGAGTTCCAACTCTTAATGGAAATTAAAGTTCCCAGGTTCCCTCCCTACTGTGTTCGCGATAGAGCGTGAAGCTAAATATATATTTGAATCTTTTACCTTTACATGTGTTTTGGATTTACATTTTATGAAAAACTAAGCTCATTCTACAAAAATTCAGATATAAATTCAAATTCATTATGAGAAACACTTTTGAAGAAAGATTGTTCTGCTCAGAAGAACTGGTAAACCGGAGTGGCGGAACTCAACGCCGCGTTTTATAATTAATATTTAATTTCCTGGAGTGGAAGTGGAACCTATAACCTGTCGTGTTTACAATCGTACACCTGTGCCCCTGTGCCGCGACTGGCCTTAGAGATAGAAATATGAGATTTATTAAGAAATAGACTGACGTGTAATAGCTCACCCGTCAGTTTGTGTAAAAGAGGATTATACGTGATTCGAATAGACATATCGATATACGTTTTGATTTCACGTTATAAAAGATAAAATGCATAATTTTATAAAAAAATTGTCCTTTTTATTTTTAATCTTTAAACATTTTCTATCAGTATATCAGTAAAAAAAATATTTGTAAAAACAAAAACCCCGACTGCATCAAACTAAAAAGAAAATAAACAAGCCCAATAGTTTATTAGGATTAACAGTCGGGACCTCTTTGAATTATGCGAGAGATTCCTCGTAAAGATTTTATTGATTGAAGAATTACTTATAGGTCCCGACTGTTAATCTTAATAAACTATTGGGCTTGTTTATTTTCTATGATGCAGTCGGGGTTTTTGTTTTTACAAATATTTTTTTATTTTTCATTTTTTTGTTAGAATTTATTATGGTAATGATAATCATGATATACTTTTGGAATCCTGAAATTGAGCTCTTGAGTTTGATACCCATATTGTAGTATTCGAAGCAAATTTTTTTTTTTCACTAAGTCCAATGGCGTACCACAGCCGCCATGATATTTTTTTATTAACGTGACATATCTAAGAACACTTGGGCTGCTAATACAAATCTAACGATACCTCAAATATGTAAATCCGTTCAGCGGTTCTGGAGATACGAGGTAATAAAGAATATTACATACATACAAGATACGCGCGAAAAACATAACCCTTCCTTAGCAGTCGGGAAAAATAATTGAATTGAGGCCAACATGGTACAGTACAGTGGCTGTAAACGTAGTTTCACGCTGTAACCCGCATATAGCAGGGTAACCAGAAAAAATGTTGCTCTTAAATAAGAATTTTCAATATATTGACAAAAAGGATTTCTTAATTTTATTTAATTTCTTTTTTTTTTAATATAAGAAATATTATAAAGAATTGTAATTGTTAGAGAGTTGTGTGATTCACTAGAGCAAGATTTACCATTTTTTTTGTTACTTCAAACAAGGCCGTCGCGTCGTAGCAGCGTGTGATGATTGTAAAGGCGTCGGTTGTAGGTTCGATTTGTATTGAGAGAATAAATTATTTTCATTTTCTCGCACTGATTGAGGCCGGTCGTGGCGTAGCGGCACGAAGTGTGACTGTAAAACCGACTGGATGTGGGTTCGATCCTCACTCGAAGAGATGAAATATTTGCTTAAATTTATATTTCCATTTCTTCGTTCTGGTGTTGAGGTTTTGAGGTCTGAGGTCTGAGGTTGAGTTCTGCCACTCAACACGCAATGCCTCCAGAATTCGGCAGAAAGTGGGGAACGGAGTGTCTGCACACTAGGTTCCCTGTGCCTACCCTGCTGTGTGTGGGATACAGCGTGAATCTGATTAATGATTATTCTCGCACTGGTAACGAGACAAAACGCAGGGAAGTGTAATGCCACTCAACACACAATGCCTCGAAAATTGGACAGAAAGGGGATAACGGAGTGTCTTAAATCTCCTAGGTTACCTCATATTATTTTATAGCTAAATTCAGTTTAAGGAAGTTGAAAATTAACCAAATAATACATATATTTACATACAAAATCGCTCACTTGGTGCAACAATGACGTATTTGCACTTTTTTATACTTTTCAGTAGACATTGCGTCTACTCAACGTTCGTAAATAAATTTCACATTTATTAAGCTTATTTTTTTTAAAACGTGCAATAACGTCATTGTTGCACCGAAAAGTGATATATAAATTGTTTATCATACAAGAAGAATTGTGATCATATCGTACGTGACAAGTTACGTTTCGAAGAAAATTGAATTTATATACTTTGTTAGTATTTTAAAGAAATATTTTCTAGGAACATCGTCTCTTTTAAGATATTTTAAGAACAAAAAGAAAATGGCTAAAGATAATTCCGGAAAATGGTGAAGCTTATTCTCTTTTACTCCAAGAATTAATAGATACTAACTAAAAATAAATTAAGGCTTAGTTTGAATTCGAAGAAAATTATGTGAAAATAAAAACAAAACTATAAAGTGAGGCGTTTGCACACAAATGCGACGGTCGGGGGTTCGGGTGTGATGTCGAGTAATAAATATTTTACATTTTCCAGCTCTGGTAACAAGATAAAGTGCAGCGTTGAGTTACCCCAATCAACACGAAATATCAGGAAGCAGGTGCCTCTGTCTACGCGGGAAAAAGTAAGGTCGTCGCAAGAACGCTAACGTGCGCTGTCAACGTAACGTTTCTATATACGACTCTCACTGTATGGTAAAAGCAAAACGCTGGCGTAGGTTCCGCCACTCAAGACGCAATGCCTCATCAATTGGATGGGAAGGGGAACGGAGTGTCTTGTCATTAGGAATCTCAGGTTTCCCCTGACTTCCCTGCTATATGCGGGATGTAGCGTGATGGTGAAAAAAGAAGAAAAAACAGGTTCTTTTTGAATCGTTGACCACGCCAAGGTATTACGAAAGTATTCTACTCACGTAAAATTCGAACTCGTGACCCTACGCAGTAGGCTATGCAAATCAGACGTGACGTACCTATATAATGTATTTTGATAAATGTTTGTGAATAGGTTTTTTTAGGGTTAAGTTATTTTAAAAATATTTCGGGTTATCGCATTTTTTTTTTCGCTTATATTTTAGTATTGGTAAAAACATTTTAGAAATCTGCAGATCCGAACAATTTACAGTAGTCCTTAGTTATTAGACATTAAATAATATATTATTCTATTATGCACGTTATGTTATTTTATTCTGGCGTGACTGTAACGTGACAGTTTTGGGTTCGATACCCACACTCAGAAGACTTATTTATTACTTATTAACATTTTAATTTCTTCGCTTTGTCACCAAGACAAAATCTCGACGTGTGTGCCACCAACATACAATGCCTCGATAAATTTAGCGGAAAGTGGGGAATAGGAGTGTCTTAACACTTGGTTTCCCCTGCCCATCCTGCTATACGGGATACAGTGTAAAGCTGATTAATGAATAAAAATTTTAAATGACAAAAGCGACAACGCGGCATTGAGTTGCGCCACTTAACACGCAACGTCGAATGTCCAAGTGAGCAGAAAATGAGAAATGGATTGTCTTAATAAACAATATGCAACGCGAAACAGAATAAGAATTATCGTTAAACTATGTCTTACATAAAATATATATGAATATGAATAAATATAGAATGTTATAGGTTATTAACGTAAGATACTAGTAAAACATAAATTGATCAATCAAAAGAGAACAGAGGCCAGTTGTGGTGCAGCGGCACGAGGTGTGACTGTAACACCGACTGGTTGTGGGTTTGATCCTCACTCGAGGAGATGAAATATTTACTTAAAATTTATATTTCCATATATATCGCTCTGGAGCCGAGGCAAAGCGCGGCGTTGAGTTCTGCCACTTAATACGCAATGCCTCCAGAATTTGGCTGGCAATAGCTGACTCGTATATGTAACTAGAAAACACAAATTAAAGAGCCTTAAAAAGGTCTTAAAGCAAAATACATCCTTATAAAATCGCACCGAGAACCGGAAATTCTCCATGCAATCACCGATAAAGCGAACACTTTGCGTCATACTTGAAGCTCGTTATAGATGTACTCAGTTTAGTCCACATCAACCCACAGCATTTATTATGAAAGATAAAAATATACTTACCTACTGGAAAGTACATTTTTATATTTAACTAATGCTATTTCCTTTTTTCTGTTTACTTGCTCCAGACAAGCTTAGAACTGCGTTCTATGGAAAACTCTTGGAGACGGTTTTGTAATTTGTAATAATAATAATAATTAGTAATAAAACCCCACGGTCCTCTTCGACTGCATTGCTGAAGCTGATGATTGTAGGAAAAAGCCTACAATCATAAGCTTCAGCATCACATCAGCTTTATGATGATACAGATTTTGATGTTATTTATTAGTTATTATTACAAAAATAGCAAAATGAATTGTCGTTTATTATCAGTGTGGAGGTGAGACCACCAGAAGCCACTAGACGTGAAAAGTCCGATCGACCGAAGATCGACGTGGAAAGCCTTATTGGAAACTTATGTCCAGATTACGTACAAAAGGCTAGGATATTGGTGGAGATTACAGAAAACACATTATTTCTTAAGAAATTTATTGAATCCACTGGATGACACTTCTAAAATATTTCATTTTAAGGACTCCTTAGGTATTTTGTTAAATTTACTGGTCTTAAAGCCGTTTTTATTTTCTTTCCAATAAAAAATGTCCTTGGTCTCAGTAAAACGACTATACATCAGAACAAAGCGTGTCCTCAGTTTATTGTTGTGTTAATTGCGTTATTCTTATCGTAATTAAAACTTTAATAAAAAAAAGCTTGAAATAATTATAATTTACTAATATTGTAATGTAACACGAATAAGGGGAAAATTTGCTTAATTTCACTTCCTTTTGTGTGACATAGAATATTTTGTGATTAATATCTCTCTCATATAACTGAGTATTAAAACTTTACGTTTTACACTACGTAAATTTGAATGTATTGGGACTCGAATTTCCGACTCTTGGAAACCGTCAATACGCTGAGATCACTAAGACTTAAAATTTTCCTTTCCAGTGTGGAATACTTTTAAAAATATATGAAAAATATGTTATTTTATATTACTTACAGTATGATACGCTCATGCGATCTTGAGAAAAATGATCTTGACTGACAGACAGATAACAAAGTGATTCTACTTATATAAGAATTTGTAATTTTAAGCCTTAGAAATATCTCGTAATATTTTAACTTGTATATTAATCCAAAACTAAATTACCTCTGAAGCCTTAAGTCACAATTCAATTTCAATTTATTTATTTTTAAATCAAATTAATATCTTTTTTTTTTGTTTTAATCTGTAATCAACCTAAAACAAATATTGACAAAGAAACTCAGAGCAAATATCAAAATAACTTAATAAGGCCAATAAATAACTCCAATTACGTAGACATAATATCACTAATTAAGCAAAAGTATAATTTTAATAATTTTAAGTAACATAATTTACTAACATTTTAGTTTTTTTATTAAAATTTTCATTTGAAGCCGTCGTTGTGGAGCAAGAGTACAAGGTATGACTGTAAACGGGGTGGTTTTGAGTACGATTCCCACTCGAGGTAATGAATTATTTCTTTTTTTTATATCTTCGCTCTAGTGACAAAGCGCTACGTTAAGTCCCACCACTCAACTTTGTCAAAATGTCTCGGACAAATGTCTTCGTAATTCGGCGGAAAGTGGGCGGCGGAAAATGACGTTACACTTACATTATATATGAACACTCACACAAATACAAAGATCAGCTTAGATCTCGTGGAGTGTTATATATAGCTATATATACATAATATCCAAAAATGCGTAGAAACTTATTTCTCCACGTACGAGTAGCTTCAGTTATAAGTTAGTAAAAGATAAAACAACAGATTTCGTTTCTTTTTTTTTAATTTATGTATATTTAGAATGAACGATTTACTCCACAAAAGGGTTTATTAAAACCACGTCGATGATGAAAGGTGGAAATTTGAACACAATTAATACACTTTGCATAATCTGTATATTTTAATCTTCGCAGCTAATCTGTAATATTGAGGACATCAAGGGTTGGGGATGAGCTTTTAATTATCACTATAAGCCAAGGATTATAAGATTTATAGAGTGTTTTTTGTTAGTCTTATGGTGTATTATCGGAAATTATAAGATATTTTACGAAAAATTGTATATAGCTATTGTGGTGCAGTGGAACATTGTCTGGCTGTAAGTGCACTAGTTGTGGTTTCGATTCACATGTAAACCATTGAATTATAAATTTTTTCCGCTCTGGTAAATAAAACTCTTTAAAGTTATTGTGATGATGTGTTCATAGAAATGTTATCCAAATAAATATTTTATTTGAAATATAGGGAAAAACATAAAAGATTGTTTTTTAAAATAAAATCAAATGTTTGTAGGTATGTATATATTTTTTAGCTTCACGCTGTATCCTGTATATAACAAGGTAGGCAGAGGGTACATACCGTTTCGATATTCGGTTCCCATTAAGTTACTTCCGTTTCCCACTTTCCGCCGTATTCTGTAGATGTAAACTCAACGACGTTTTCAGGAGAATGATATCATTTAAAATATTATAACTGCCCCATTCTGGTAGAGAAAAGGCGGCGTTAAGATTCAATTATCCTGTACATTTTAACTCTTAAACCAAATATTTTTATAGAACAAAGGGTTTTTTTAAAAAGTCTACCTGGCAAAGAGAACATAGTGTTAAGACACTCCGTTCACCACTTTTCTAGACATTGCATGTTAAGTTGCGTAACTCAACATATCGCTTTCTCTATCCGTAAAAGAAATTTAATTTATATTATTTAAATATTTAACCATTGCTCTGAATGGCAATCGACTAGCAATGAGCAAATATAGACAGTCAGGCGCTGTCACACTTCAACACGACGATCTCTTTATAAAGGTGTGAAATAAAGAAGCTCAGTAAATAAAAAAATATATATTTATTTTTTAACAATAATTATATGAAACCAGTAAGTGGTTAAGGTTGTAAAAGATACGTCTTGATGAAGACTTAATTCGAGCTTTACTGTAAAGTATAAAGTGAGAAAAAAAATATTGATGGATTCGCAGTATTGTCTAATAATGTATTTTTAAGTTAATTAAGCATCCTACATATAATAAAGTAAGTAGAAGGAACCTGATGTTAAGGCACTCCGTTCTTACTTTCCATTCAATTTTAGAGAAATTGCGTTTCGAGTAAGGAACAAATTGATTTCATATTCTAGCTAAGCAAATTAAAGCGCGGTGTTAAGTTCCGCCACTGCCCACTCTTTTAAATGCGAGATAAAACTAAACTATAATAACGACCTAATTAAGTAATTTGTGATATATTTTCCAGTCGATAATCAAGTTAAATTTGAACTAGTCTATTTTAAGACCTTGTTACTTTGCCGCTATAATTACATTTAGTTGAGCTTTGACGCTTAGCGTCGTCACCGAGGCTTCAGTAATTGATAGGATTTTGTCATTTACTCAGTGAAATTTTCAAATCTAATGTTGCTAATACAAAAGAAAACTATATTTATTTAAGAAAAATAATATATGCAGCGAGCAAATAAAAATATTAAATATTTTACTTCCCGAATGGGACTCGAACCCACAGATGTCACATTTGCAGCCATACGCTTGTGACCCTGCGCCACGACTGGCTTCTAGTAATAAATAATTTAGTAATATAAATATTGAACTTTCATATTTACTATTTGAACTTAGGTAGTTCAAAACGAAGTTAACCTAATATAAAGTTTGGACACATCCATCCGGTCTGTCCGCAAAACTTCCATATTTTAGGGCCTATGTACGTACATAAATAAGATATTTCAGTCAACCATTAGCCTGTAATAAGGCATTTGGGCTTTGAAGTGATATTCTCTACTATACTCTATAATATGTTATAAGATATGAATGAAAAAATCTGTTATTGATCACGTGTCTTTTTATCCATGCGTTGGATTTAAACGCTGTTTTGAAAGCTTCTCTTCCCACACAGCAGGGTAGGCAGGGGGAACCTAGTGTTATGACACTCCGTTTCCCGCTCACACACTCCTTTCCTTTCCCCGTTGAATTCGTTTATAAATAAAATAAAATATTCCAATATAAGTATATCGTTTGACATCTGTTTCATTGAATTGGCAGAAACTTTAGTTTTAATCAATTTGATATTGTGTTAATGTGATATTGTTATTTGAACACTAATGTAATTCAGATTATTTAACAAAAAAAGGGCAGTTAGCAGTATAGACTGCTAACTGCCCTTTTTTTGTTTAAGTATAAACTTACATATAGTGAAATTGTAACTGATCGAAGTCTGTACCAATATAGAACCCAAAACAATGATTTTTAACATTTTTGTCTGTTTGTCAGTTTGTCTGTGTGCCTGAGCAGTCGTCGCGTAGGAGCAGAAAGTGTGACTGTAAGTTGAAGGTTCAATCCCCACTCGAGGAATAAATTTCATCGCGGGATACAGCGTGCAGCTGATTTTCTTTTAATATTATATTTTAACAAACTTCCCTTAACATTTGGAGTTAATTATATTTAACTAGGTTTATTAGTATTAATAATAATAGTTATATCAATATAAAGTATCTTCTTCGTTAAAATTGCTACGATATAATTGTTTTATTAAATTGGCTAAAGTTTTAATGTTTCGAGTATTTAATCCTGTACATGTTATAAATGTTTCGAGAATTTATGGCAGCGACGTATTTCGTATTTAAAATAACATAAAGCAATAATTAATTTTGTTAATTAAAGATTTAGCTAACTTTCTCAGAAGCAATACAATTTAGATGTACTGAATGATAATCTTCGATACATTAATAGAGATATTTCGTGACAAATCTTGACAAGTTTTGTATAAAGGTGAGTAATATAAATATAATACCACGTTAAAAAGAATCATTTCGTTTTTTTATCTCACTCTGTATCTCAAGCAGGTAAGGCAGAGGGAACCTAGTGTTAAGAGGCTCCATTCTCGTTAAAGCAGTTACTATCTCTATTTTCCACCGAATTTTTGACAAACTGCGTATTGAGGGACGGAACTCAACGCAGCGCTTTGCCTCGTTGCCGTGTCGAACGTGAAAATGGAAATATAAAATTTTCATTTTCCCTGGAGTGAGTGAGTATCTAAGTCACGTTCACCGCGTTTACACGCTTTGCCACGACGGCCTTTTTTTCTTTATACTTTTTTCTTTTTTTTTCGATGTTTCCTGTATATTTTATACTAAATGCCACAAATACAGCAGGTATCCGAGTTCGAGCTTAGCCTGATAACTCCTTGTTAACGTCCGGGTGTTTCCCACGGCGATAATTTTGTTTAGCGTGTGAGTATTTATGTTTTAAAGTGTACTATAATATTGTTTTAAAACGTCGTTTTATTTCTTATTATGAGAACAGCAAGACAAGGCGCAGCGTAGAAAATTGGCCAATGAGTGGAGAATGGAATGCGTTAACACTAGGTTGCCTCTGTTGTGTAATATATAGTAAGTAAACAATAGTAATATATAATAATGGTAAATATTAATATTTTTGTAAAGTTCTACATAATTATAAAAACTTGACAGAGATAACTAGTAAAATTGTTCTCTACTTTCCGTTTATTTATATATCATTTAATGAAACCCAATATAATATAATAGTTTTAATTTACAAAAATTTGGATGTCATCACAGCTTTCCTTGGAACTACGTCGGAAGAAAATGCCTCGCTGTAAATCCCAGCAGTTAAATCCACGAACGCCCAAGAAAGCAGTAGCTAGTGCAGAAGCACCATGACATGCTGTTAATTTTCTAATACATCCTTATGAGGGCCAATGAATAAACCAAACCATCCATGATGTTAAACCGTGGAGAGTGGAGCAAGTTGAGTCAGAAGGCGGACCCTGGCAAGAAAAGCTGAGACTAACGCTAATTAAAATTATCAGTGAAAGAACGGTAATTTTAAAATTCAGTTGTTTACCTTTGTTGACCAATCATTAAACACAAAATGCCTAAAACAAATATTGATTAAAATTTACATAATGGAAAAACCAATATGAAACGCCAGTAAAAAATGAATATCTACGAAGCACAGCCAATATATCAAGTGCAACAATTTATAAAGCTATTTCGCGGACGCTAAGTAGTTTTCTTATAGAACTTTCAATTTATACTCCAAATAAAATATAAAAGAGAGTGTCTCTTTAGACAAACGCGCAGAATGAGACGGACAAAGACTGATGGTAGAAATAGATCTTGTCTTGACATCGTATAATACTATACGAGTTATAAATTATATGTTTTAGTTTTTATTTAAAATTGACTTAAACTTTATCTTTTATTAAATATTTTTTTAGTTTCATGGTCTTGTAGGCAGACGGTACCCCAGGTACCTTAGTAGGTAAGCTATGCGCCTCCGTTATTCACTTGCACTCATTTTTTAGGCATTAAGTGGTGGGTGGCGGATCTTAACACCGTACTTTGTTAGTGGGAGATTACTAGCAGAACGAAGAAATGAAAATACTTCATTCCCCCGAATAGGAATTGAAGCTCCAACGTTTCGTTTCGTTTTCGTTGCGTTTACAGACAAACAAGTGCATAATTTTTCAATAAATTTGAAAAAACAAAAAAGAAACAATATAAATTTGAAAAACTAAAAGGTGAATATTTTATAAAGGTAAATTTAAAGAATTTGGTGCACAAAAGCCTTAATTTGGAGTAAAGGAGGAGGTGAGTTTATATAAAACTCTTACGTTACTGAGTGAATGATACACAACGTCTTAGAACGCTGACATTCTCTTGTAAGTTCCTTGGGGAATGTTAATAATATATAACCAGGAAGGACATAGTGTGTTAGTCTCGCCCTGACATTGTGATTGATTGGTTTAAATGTAGGGGAGCACTAAGAGAGGCTTTCCCCAAATTCTTGTGAGGTTCAAAAAAAAATGTAGTTTTAGAATTCAGCGAAAATTGGGGAACAGAAGTGTCTTAATGAGAACAGAGTGTCACTAGGTTCCCATCCCTCTGCCTACTCTACTATGTGCGGGATACAGCATGGAGCTAAAAAATATATATTTAAAATGAATATCTACTGATACGTTATTTATATCTCGTCATCCTATTTCTCGAAATTTGGAAACGAGGAGTGGTTCTGCCGCCACATGTAAAATATGCACAAATATATAAAATTCGCAATATTTTAAGCAAATATAGTCACTTACAATATTGGCAATCAAATTCCTATTAAAATCTCAATTACCAAGTACTTTAAAATCAAATCGTCTCAACTATTTAAGGACAAGCCAACCTTACAATAAAGTTTCACCCACAATCATCAATATCGATAGTTTGTAAACAAGTGGAATGTTTTGAGCAAGTCCTCGAGCTGAATACGCTTTGTACCACTTTCTTATGTAACTTTTAATTTGAAATTTCATAATTGAGTGTATATCAATGTAGTATAAGTAATCAATTTACACAACGGTTCGATTCTTGTTCGAAGGAGTAAATTATTTTTATTTTCTCGCTCTGGTATCATAACAAGGCGTGGCGTTGAGTTCCGCATAGTAGGCAACGAAATATTTTATCACTAGTTTACGTTTATTCTAATACATTGATACATGCCTCCAATATTTAATTTTCTCGTATATTTCTAGTGTCGTGGTCAGTCAAAATTTTGTTATAATTTATATTTTTTTTCTATCATTAAAACAAGCAAAGCGAAGACCTTGATGAAGCTTTTATATTCTGAAGTATATCCCCGTTGAGCATTTGACAAATAATGAACTCTCGTCTCTTTCTTACTCATTTCACTTAGTACAATAATTTGCATCAAGTAATGTATCTATTTAGATACAAGGTAAAAGATTACACTAAATAAAATCAGCTTCACGCTGTATCC
>DWQW01010125.1:0-12400 GCA_018249695.1 Heliconius erato demophoon | reverse complement strand
TCTCAAAGTGAGAATAGAATTCACAACCATCAAAAATCAGAAATTGCTTCACAGTGTCAAGATGATCTCAATTATCTACAAAGTTTAAGTAAAGCTTCCATTCTTCCATATCAGCTACCTTCTCTGTGAGTATCCCGCTGAAAATCCTTTAAGCTTAAAGCACAAAAATATATTTTTATTTACCTACAGAACCAGTAATCCAATATTATGATGAATTACAACTAGAAAATTCTTTAATTTTTTTGTGTTATCTCATTTAAACACATAACATTTTACTATCAATTGACATTTCTCAACGTTTAATTAGTATAAAAAAAATATATTAATATAAAAACATTAACATTAATATAAAAAAATAAAATAAATTTAAAATAAAATAACCCTGCCTCTGTCTAAGTGTCGAACCCACGACCAACTACTACAATTCAATATCAGATTTTCCATAGGGCTACGATGGCGATACGTCAATATAATCCCGCGGGAACATATTTCCCCGAGATTAAACCGTGGTAAATGGTTATTGCATTCTGATTCTCTTTAATTAATTAACCTCTTTTGGGGATCTTTTTTTTCTGTCTGTAACATTTGTTATCAAATACATTTATTTTTATTTCTTCAGATATGGTTTAGAACTAGACTTTTGGGATTATATGAGGCCGTCGTGGTGTGTATATAGATTCGATTCCTACTCATGAGAATTAATATATTTAATATTTTAATTTCCTTGTAACCGGTTCCGCCACTCGCCACCCAATGCCTACAGAATTCGGGGGAGTGTCCCAATGGGAACGGAGATTCTAAACATTAGGTTCCCATGTTCTCTCTGCCTACCCTACTATATGCGAGATATGGCGTAAAGCTAAAAAAAATATTATATACATACAAAATTTCACCTCTAATACCGGATAGTTAAAGAGTTTAATTTGTCGTGACTATAGATGCTACGGTTCTCAATTCAATTCCCACGCGGAATTCTGGAATATTGTCATTTCCTCGCTCGTAACCTGAGTTTCACAACTCAACTCCACTCAATAAGCAATGTCTAAAAAATATGGCAGCAAGTGGCAACGGAACGACTTAACGCTAGGTTCCCGAAATTGCGGGCGGCAACTGATTGTATTAAATATAAATAAATTCTGATGATGATCACACGAGCAGCCGCAGTTCGTATATTTGGAAACCCAATATCATTTGTTAAGAGTAAGTAACCTGGCTTAAAAACCATACAACGGAGAAGTAAAAAGAGAATGACAGCTTCTTTGGTCGAGTATTGTTTCAATTATTCGAATAAAATAAACATAATGGAAAAGCTAGATTGTCTATTTCAAAGCCATAAATATAGATGTGGTTTATTGAATACCTTCACTGTCACGGGTGCGTATCTTGCTTATGACTTTTTTTTTAAGTTCAAGCTTCTATGATTATTAGGCGGGTCCTAAGATTATTTTTAATTCTTCTGCTAGGATAGACAAGGTATGGCTATGTGGCACCCAACGCTCGGTGCTTGGTAACGACGCCAAAACACGGTGTTGAATACCGCCACTAAACACGAAATGCCACCACTTGGCGGGAAATGGCGAACGGAACCCTAGGTTCCCAGGTCCCTTCTGCCTACCATGCTATATGAGGAATACAGTTTGAAGCTAAAAAAAATACTATTCAATTATTAAACTAAAAAGATGTTTTATTACCTAAAACATTAAACCATAAAAGGTAAAGTTTAGACCAAAATGATAATCGCTAACCCGACGTTAATAACTTCAGGAGGTCGTATCTCATTGCCTTGAAATCGATGACGGTTACATCGGCCCTACTATTAATATTCGGGATCGAAGATTATTTTAATAGATGGCTATTTGTGCATTGTGTTTTAAAAGTTCCAAATTATTTTATTTTATTTTGAGAGTGTGGTGGTGTTAGGCAGGTACGACGACGACGATGTCACGGTGAGAATGAGAAAGAACTGCTTAGCTGGTTTGGGCACGTTGAACGAATGAGTGATGAAAGAATGGCAAAAAGAAAAGAAAAAGTGAAAATTTATAAGTATTTCATAAAAAAATCATTACAAACCATATTTGTTGTTAACTTCATATAAAATGAGCGCATATACCCACATACTTAAGTTTGCCAATTTTATAAGTTGTAATTCACATTGATTAGGTTTGGACCTAAAATTGGTAGGGACTCCTTAGTGGGCATTCTGACTCGCACTTTACCGATTTCTTATATTATGTAAATTATATATTATTTGTTCATACTATTTGTATAGTAAATTAATCCATCAAAAACAGCCAATCTGAGACTCCCTGGCAAATCTATTATAATACTCTCTTTTGTTAGTGAAAAATCATTTTCCCGTACAAAATAACCTTCGCGATCGGAAAGTAAACTTCCGGAGGCCAAGAAATTTATGATATCGTAAAAAAATAAGAAAATACACAGTACATTTGGCGAAAACGCTTTGAAACGATCTACAAGTATTTTTCGGGGGGTATTTTTTCTTTGAAGTTCCTTTTGGATTATGGAAATTCGATTTAATTTGATATTGTGTTTAAAAGAACAGAAAAATTAAATCAATATTTTCATTTTACAATTTCATTTGAAAGAAAGCTACGTTTCTTTTTCTATTAAAGGTATCGGTATCGAGTCTACTCCACCGCTGTGCACGATTAAAATTTCTGTGCGGTTTCCTTTCTCTTATTTGACTTTTGTTTCTGGATTTATTCAAATTGTTGCGATGATTACGCTGTCTATCCCTACTTGGGAGAATGTATTGAAATAAAAAAAACCAGACTAGCGCGAGTCGGACACGCTCATCGAGGGTTCCGTACAAAAATTAGAGGTTTCGAGCTGTTTCTGAAATTCAGGCTTAGCTTAGCCAGAACCCTTCATATGATACCTCACTTAAACTAGCGGCTTTAATGAAAAAAATTGCCTCCCTTTTAAGGCTATTATTTTTTAGAATTTGACCACAAATGTATTATTTTCTGTTTTTTTTTCGCTTTAGTATTTAAGCAAAAGCGCGACGTTAATATTCGCCATTCAACACACAACCCCTCCAGAATTAAGCGACAAATGAGAAACGGAGTGTCTTATCATTAAGTTCCCTCTTAAAAATGACTAAACTAACCATAAAAAGATAAATAAAATACAAAATCTTTGTTCAAAATATTTTTGTACACTATATTTTTGTACAATATAATACAACCAAAACTAAAGGAAACACCAAAAGTCGACAACAAACAGTAAAATTAAAAGGAAACCAATACAAGTAAATAAAACAGAAAAATTCCTACATTCACAAGGTAACAACCATAACTTCATAAATTCGGACTATCAATCCATACTTTGATCTTCCATATCCATTTATTAAGCTCAATCACTAGAGATATACTCATAAGGTTCGATATATAAACTTTTTGATGTCAATAACCGGCACAAGGTATAAGATAACTGCTGAAAATTACTGTTTTTCGTAATTTTTGTTGTTTTATTTACTCACTAGTGGCCTCCGCGTGGCTTCGTCCGCTTTTCCAATACAGTTATTTATTTTATCATCTCAAGTAATGAAAAAAATGAAAATAAATCAGCTTCACGCTGTATCCCACACACAGCAGGATAGGCAGAGGGAACCTAGTATTAAGACACTCCGTTCCCCACTTGCCGCCGAGTTCTGGAGGCATTGCGTGTTGAGTGGCGGAACTCAGCGCCGCGCTTTATCTCGACACCAGAGCGAAGAAATGAAAATATAAATGCAAATAAATATTTCACTTCCTCGAGTGGGGATCAAACCCACAACCAGTCGATTTTACAGTCACACTTTGTGCCCCTGCGCCACGACTGGCCTCTTATTATTTTCTAATCTCAAGTAATGGAAATGAGAAAATAAATATAATAAAAAAAATCGTGATCTCATAGCATTTTAAAGACAATATCAATAAATTGATATTACTAAAGTTTTAACCAATTGAATAAAACTTTTTGTAGCAATATTGGTGAAAGCACCTCTTTATAACATAACTTATATATTTGTGAACCAATTGAGACAAAACAAAAACTTAGTTTTAAGTGAAGCTGGCTAGAACCCAATAGTGAAAGTTACATAAATCGATTAAATCCTTTCTGAGAATAGAATAAGCCAACACACAAACAAACAGACAAAAATTTTAAAAACCATTATTTTTTATTACATTTTTTCTTATATTTACACTAGCTTTAAGCTGTGGCGTTGCCCCGGAGTAGGTTGAAAATAACTTAGAGTAATGGACTTCAAATAATTGATTAACTCTAAACGCTGGTGCAGTGACGTATCCAGTAGTTCCAGAGATTAGAGTGGTCAATCAAAAAAATCTTTACCTTAATATAATGTTAGGATAGATCTCAAGAAAATTTTAAGTGGTGATTCCATACACTACACTATAAAATACATTAGTGAAAACAAATATATATAACATTTATATGAACCACTACTACAGTAGCTTATACTTAACTAAAATATTAAAACTTTATTTCTACTAACTTGGCGTGTCAATATATCTCGAAATTACTTAACACGCGGGAAAAACGTGAAGATGCTTTGACTGACATCGAACCCACTACCCTAATATTTAACCAAACTAAAATTCCACAACGAAACGACGAAATCAAAAATCAAATATCCAAACAAAAAAAAAAGAATTCACTTACCCCACACACAATCACTTCGTTCGATATCTCTTCATAAAATATTAAGGACCCCATCTCTCCCTTGATGTAATCTTTGGCGATCATATGGGAAATGTTGTCAAAATACGCGTGAAAATTTAAAATACACGATATAATGGAGTTTCGAGGACGTTTTATAGAGTGCTTTGTCTGTATCTGGAGTAATAAAGATTTAGAGGTTTTTTTTTTTACCTTTTTTATTTTTACTGTAGCCTAGTTTATAAATGCCTAACCGGGGATATGGTCAGGAGTTCGAATTCCGGTAAATTTAATATTGTTGAAAATATTTTCAGTTTGTATTGTTACAACCTTGTGGTTGATGTAATTATTTTCGGTAGTTTAATTAAAAATAATGTGTGGTTAGTACCATATTGTGAATATGAAAAAAAAAATGGTTGACGTATACTCTCGTACTGTGGTGTAGGAAATCTATTGTTAAAATATCCGTTCTCTACTTTACACTCAATTTTCCATATACTATGAGCCGAGTTGCGGAACTCAAGGCCGCACTTTTTCTATAAAAATTGGAGAAATAAAAATAATTAAAATATAATCATTCCCTCGAGTAGGCATCGAACAAATAACCATCGCATTTATAATCAAACGCTACTCAAATGCGCTACAAGAGCCTCTAAAAAATATTATGTACGTAGGTAGGTATATATGTAAAAAAAAAGGAGCTTCACGCTGTATCCCGCACACAGCAGGGTAGGCAGAGGGAACCTAGTGTTAAGAAACTCCTCACTTTCTGCCGAATTCTGGTGGCATTGCGTGTTGAGTGGCAGAACTCAACGCCGCGCTTAACCTCGACGCCAGAGCGAAGAAATGGAAATATAAATTTAAGTAAATATTTCGTCTCCTCGAGTGGGGATCGAACCCACAACCAGTCGGTTTTACAGTATACAGTATATATGTATGTGTACCTATATAAAATATTCCAATAATATTGCGTATGTAATAACATATACATTTTTTATAACTGTTATATATTACAATAGAAACAAAATAACAGTTTTTATAAGCAGTAAAATTTTATTTAGATCCTAATGCTATACAATGTTCACATAATCTAAATATTATCGTATACATATATTGAGAAAATAGAGTATTTGTTTTTTATTATAATAACCAATGTTATTTTTATTTATGTATATATTAGAATATTAAAAAACTTTCACATAAATATCAAAGAAAAAGAAAAACAAATTGCTTTTTTTATATTTAAATATTTTTTTTTAGGTTTTCATGATAAAGTCGTCTTTGAGACTATCGATGCAGACAGTGGTAGTAGGTTTGTAGACGATATGTACTACGCATTCGATTTTTAATTGAAGAAAGGATTTATTTTCATTTATCACAGATGTTGTTAAAGTATTTTTTTTTTTAATTTTTTTAAAGTTATATATGTCAGCTTCACGCTGAATCCCAGACACAGCAGGGTAGGCAGAGGGAAGCTAGTGTTAGGACACTCCGTTCCCCACTTTCTGCCGAATTCTGGAGGCATTGCGTGTTGTGTGGCAGAGCGAAGAAATAGAAATATAAATTTAAGTAAATATTTCATTTCCCCGAGTGGAGATCGAACCCACAACTAGTCGGTTTAAATGTTTAAAACATAATTATGGCGTATCGAGTATGATATTTTTGAGTCTAATTTTTTCGATTTTTTGTTCGATAAAAGCTCGTTAAAAAAAGATACATTAATAAAAAAGTAATAAAATATAATATTGTGAGTTAAAAGTGCTTAACAAAATTAATAAGAATTTATAATAATAGAAGTAAAGAAAGAATTGTTTCTTATCTCACCTACTCAACAATTTATTACCCTAAACAAGTGCCGAACCCAATACCTAAAGCGAACAAATTCATCAAAACTGTAACTAAAATTAAACATTTCATTCCAAAATTCCGTAATATATTTTGTATAATATTAATAAGAAATAAGCCTTCTTCAAAGGATTCACTTGGATTTGAAATTATAATGAGTGGTCCTTAAAAGCGTATCATTGCTCCGCGATACAAGCGAGAACTCTTAGAGTTTTGAATTTACAATATTTTCTTTCATTAGAATGCCTCAGAACGGTGTCGAAAATATATAAACCTTTATAATTGATATATCCAAATGAGTCAAAGGAAACGAGGTGAATTATGATGTATGGACGATGTATTTCAATGTATTTCTATATATTTTGATATATTTCGATGTATTTCGATGTATTTTGATGTATTTCGATGTATTTCGATGTATTTCGATGTATTTTGATGTATTTCGATGTATTTCGATGTATTTTGATGTATTTCGATATATTTCAATGTATTTCATTTTCCCGCTCTAATAAACTAAACCCGGTGTTGGGTTACACCAGTCGCACAGTCACAAAAATTGGGCGTAAAGCTGAAAATGAGTAGTTTTAACATAAGTTCCCTCTGGCTACACTGATATGAGGAAGAAAGATTTTTTTACATATTTATTTACGTCAATATGGCACTGTCAAAGTTAAAATCACCTTCCTGAAAAAAAAATGCTAAATTCAGTGTCTTATAAATGTCTAATAATATTTATAATAAATTTTTACGAAAATTAATAGTTTTTATATAAGTTAAATCCATTTTAACCGTGAAACAGAATAAATACATCATAAACTAGCATTGTAAGAGATTTAAAATAAAAAAAATCCTTATAAATGTAATAAATAAATCGAACCTACATCCTGATCGCAATAAAGCATCCCTTGAGGTAACTTAAAAGTTATGAGAACTAAGGTTGCAGTGTTAAATCTCATGAATCAGGAATCAATGAAATTCTCCACTCTACACAAATTTAAACTTGCCGATATAACAACGTCAGTTTCCAACATTCAAAGATCAATGTCTCTAAGAAGTTATTATTATCTGTAGGTAGAACAGATAATAAAACCAGTTCTGTTTAAACTAATCTAATCCGCTGCCTTTGCCACAAGACTTCAAAATTGCGTTAAAATGAAAAAATATCCAGGCCAGGCCGGTTGCGGTGCAGAAGCACAAAGTGTGACAATAAAATCGTATCGGTTGTAAGTTCGATCACCACTCGAGGAAATGAAATATTTATTGAAATTTATATTTTCATTTCTTTGCTCTGGTTTTGAGGCAAAACGCGGCGTTAAGTTCCACCACTCAATACGCAATGCCTCCAGAATTTGGCATGCATGATACAGCATGAAGCTGATTTAATGTTTTTTTTTAAATATACTTATATATATAGTTTTCATCAAATAATGCAATTTAATATATCAAACATGCTTTGTAAGCATACGTCAAACGATAGAATTCCTCGTTTATCCTAGCAATAAGACCCGAAGAAGTTATTTAAAATGTTAACCATAACATAGACAGAGACGAAGTGAGAAAAAAAAATCTTTTTTTTTTAAATTAAGCTGAGAGGTATAAACTTTTACAATAATCAGATATCACCCCAGCGGTTTGGATCATCTCACTAATGGAAGCACATTACTCCTACACACATTGTTCGAGCCTCCACCTCCACCGCGTTGCCTTTCGAATATAATAAAAATATTAAAACTATAGAATTTGACACTTTTGTAGAGACGGCTTGTGGGGGAAACTCTTGTAACAAATGTAATTGAAGTTTTGATTATATGGAATTTGTTAAAGTAGCGTTTTTTCAGGCTTCACGCTGTATCCCGCATGTATAAAGGAAGGGCAGGCAGTTATTTATCCGCTTATATTGATTTATAGATTTTTTGGTAGAAGTCAATAGAAATAATAATATATTGCTATTTAATTTAGTAATTTTTAGACTAGAGCCATTGCTAGACTAGACTAGCTAGAGTTATAGGATATACTTCTTTTTTTTCAGCTTCACGCTGTATCCCGCACACAGCAGGATGGGCAAAGGGAATTTAGTGTTAAGACACTCCGTTCCTCACTTTCTGCCAATTTCTGGAGGCATTGCGTGTTGAGTGGTGGAACTCAACGCCGTGCTTTCCCCTCGACACTCTAGTGTCGCTCTAGCGAAGAAATGAAAATATAAATGTTAATAAATATTTTATCTCCTCGAGTAGGAATCGAACCCACAACCAGTCGATTTACAGGATATACTTGTAACAACAAAAGTAATTTAAGTATATAAAATTATCTATAAAATCATTTTTGAACAACACTTCACAACTTTGCCATATTTCCCTTAACTTTTTGCTAACATCTATTTAATAATTATTTTTCCTTTTTCATATTATTACTTTGAAGTAACTATTCTTTGGTATAGATAAAACGATAAAAGTAACGGTTTCTCACGGCAAACTTTTTAATGCTTTGAAAATTCAGCAAACTGAGGCGGAAGTCTCACCGATATTCTTCGAAGGCTATGTAAAAGTTCAACGTAAAAATTATATATCAGCATCGTTTAGAACTTTTATTTGAGATTAAGGTCAGTCGTGGCGCAGGGGCACAAAGTGTGACTGTAAAATCGATTGGTTCGATCCCCACTCAAAGAAGTGAAATATTTATTTACATTTATATTTTCATTACTTCGCTCTGGTGTCGAGGCAAAGCGCGGCGTTGAGTTCTGCCATTCAACACGCAGTGCCTCCAGAATTCGGCAGAAAGTGGGGAACGGAGTGTCTTAGCACTAGGTTTTTCAACCCTGCTTTGTGCGGGATACAGCGTGAAGCTGATTTATTTATTTATTTATTTTATATATTCTAAAAAATTATAATCTTCAATTAACCTATGATTTCAAGAAGTAATGAAAACTAATTACGGCGGTCGGCCCTAAATTAGCTTTCAAGGGAAGCATTTAAATCATTTTGTTTAGACTCGTCCGCAGTTATTGCCTAAATTAGTTCATATTTTACCAAATTCTGATTACAATTACGTAGGAATGCCAGTAATAGCGTCTGCATTATTAATGTTAATTTATTAATTTTCTGTATTTAATTTTCTGATTTTATGATATAGTACATATTTTTACTCAAATCTACATATATGTCGCAAATTTTGCAGTCTATGCTCTGAATCTGGTGTGCTCTGAACTCCTCATCTTGCAACGCGATGGGCACTCAGGCTATGGATCAACGGAATTTAATACTTTCGTCGGTTTCTTCTCTACTTTTTATAAAATAATCACGACAGTTCGTGGGTTCGATTCCTACTCGAGGAAATTAAATATTTAATATTTCCATTTCCTCGCTCTGGTAACGAGGTGACACGGCGATAAGGACATGGCCAGTTCCGCCACTCAATATGCAATGTCTCAGTGTTGCCGGAAAATAGACAATGGAGTGTCTTAGCACTAGTTTGTTCGTACTGCCGGGTACTGCTATATGCGAGACACAGCGTGAACCTAAAGAAAAAAATTGAGATTGGAATGGAAAATTGATAAGATAAATCAGATTTGATTTGACAAAACATTGGCAGAAATTAGTTGGGAAAATAATGTGAAGTTGTTTTTTCTTTAAGTATAATATTTTAATCCATCACGTAGGTGATAAATATAAATATAAACATTAACTTAACATTCCTCGTTTTCCGCCCAAATTGAAATATTGCGTGCTACGTTGTTGTGGCGGTATAAATCAAAAAGGAAAATAATTGCTGCGGACCATAACATTTTCGCGAAATAAAATGACTCGAGAACTGAATAGTCTAATTTTCGGATCGTAAGAAAACTTTATACAACTATATTAATTGTATAACATTTGAAATTTTACGGCGTTGAGTTCTGCCGGTCAATACGCAATGCCTCCAGAATTCGGCAGAAAGTGGGGAACGGAGTGTCTTAACGCTAGGCTCCCTCTGCCTACCTGCTTCGCTGCTGCTTCGAATCGATCTTTTTGAAACGATTAGTAAAACAACATTTTCATACACTCTGAGCGTCTTTATCTTTTGTTTTTCCTTTATATATGTTTAAAAAATCACGCTTCACGCTGTATCCTGCATACAGCAGGGTAGGCAGAGGGAACCTAGTGTTTCTTAAATTTATTTTTTACTGTATGATATTTATTAAATTTATTAAATTTATTTTTTACTGTGATATTTATTACTCATACCCCCAACCCTTTCTCCTACCCTTTCCTATGCCCTAAGGTTACTTGGAAGAGGTAGAGGAATAAGGTCGCTCCTTGTACGTTTCTTTCTTATTGATTCCTTTTTAATACGTATTAAAAGATTAAAATAATTAATATATATGTATATATATATATATATATATATATATATATATATATATATATATATATATATATATATATATATATATATATATATATATATATTTATTTTTTTGTTCATGTAATGATGAAACGGTGGTAGTATGCTAATATTTCACTTCGTTAAGTTCCGCAAAACAACATACATTGTCTTAAATCCTCAGAGTGAAGGACGGAAAGTTTCAATACTATTTTCTCTCTACCTACCCTACTATGTGAAATAATGTATGAAACGCTTTGTTCGAAACTAAACAAAACTTTGTTTTCTAAACTATTTTTTTATACTGAATATTGTTTGACATTTTTAAAAAGACAAAAAAAAATATTTAAGCGAAAAGAGGTCAGTCGTGGCTTAGGAGCACAAGTGTGTGTCTTTAAATGATACGCTGTGGGTTCGATCCTTCGCTCTGGTGTAAAGACAAGAGCGCGGCGTTATGTACCGCCTCTCGTTACGCAATATGCCTCTAAAATTTAGGGCGAATCTTGCTCATGTGTGAAGCTGAAAAAAAATCGTTTTATAGGTCAAAAGCATTTATTCTTGTCTTTATTTTATATTATTTTTTTTAACGCACAACGGGTGCTCGACGATCGCTATATTAAAATATCAATATTTCACACAATATTAACAACTATGACATGTGTGTACATATTTTAAATGAATAAATCTTCAGTCAATGGATATTAATGGTTGCGTCTCTTTCGTGTTTTCTCCATATAACGTGACGTTGGCGAAATGATTTGAGCTCAACTGGCACGTTCGGAACGCCTCTATCAAACAACAAACAAACAAATCCACTCCTGCTTGAAGCAATGATGTAATTAATATTTTCATTTCCTCGCTCTAGTGTCGCGCAGCGTTGAGTTCCGCCACTCACCCCAATGCCTAAGGAATTCGGCGGGAAGTGGAGAGCGAAGTGTTTTAACACTAAGCTTCCTTTGTCCTGTCACATGCGAGATACAGTGTGAAGGTGTAAAAAAAAAAACAATCAAGCGAGCAAACTTTGTTTGGCTTATTCAAAACCAGCATCGTGTTGACAGTCGGCTGTTAAAAGGTTTTTTTTTAACTTGCAACGTATGTATGTTAGTTCGGGTGAAATCTTTAAGCTCAATTTGAAGTAGTTTGGTTTGGATGACAATGTGCGTGGTGACTATTGGCTTAACTTGACTTAACGTAACTTAACTTAGCTTCACGCTTTATCCCTAGCGGGGTAGTCAGAGAGAACGGAGCGCCAAACGCTACGGTCTCCACATACCTCTTTCGCCTCGTCCACTGTTATGAACCTCTTCATACATGCCCTTCGGGGGGTCCTCATGCTTTTTACGTGACCTTCCTCCAGTATCTTTGATACTGTGTTTTCGAAGGTCCACCGAGGTCTCCCCCTACCTCTCTTACCGCTCACTTTTCCATCATAAATCTTTTTTGCCATTCTTTCATCACTCATTCGTTCGACGTGCCCAAACCAGCTGAGCACGTTCTTCTTCATTCTCACCGT
>DWQW01010124.1:0-12400 GCA_018249695.1 Heliconius erato demophoon | reverse complement strand
CAGATACACAAATACATATAAAAGTTTTCAGGCGACACAACATACCTACATCATACCTCTTGTATGACAAATACAAGTTCTCCATTTTATTTTTAGACATCAAAATCAACATTTTAAAGTTTTAATACGTGTAGTGTGAGTTCATACAAATGCTAGTTTGATATGAAATGTCAGTAGTATCAGTAAATAGAAGCGATACACGGGGACACTAATAAAACTTCCCTAATACGATGCATAACTAGTTTCGGATTGTTCGTAGTTTATAACGTGGAAGTACGACCGTGAGCGAATTAGTTCTATACTTTGTGGTGTCCTCTATATTGTATGGTCGTGTGATATAAAATAACAAATGATTTTTAATCTTCAGGTATCTCTAGCGGAGTAGCCAGAGAGATAGTGATAAGACACTCCGTTTCACACATTTTTTAAGTTTTCTAAAACTTAGTAATACGGTTAAAGATAATTATATTAAACATTATAGCGATAACAAATGCAGAAACATTAGTGAAGTTGGTAGAAAATAATTTCTTTATTTGGCACTCGTGGCACAGTGGTAATGTATTCGATTTTACCGCGGCGGTTGTTAATTTATTTTCGTTAAGCCCCGCATTTGGTAGGAAAGAACTAGAAATATATTCAAATTTAATTTTTATTTCTTTTTTATAATTATTCTCTTGTGAACCAATTAAAAACAAAGCGATTTTCATTTTATTTGTACCAGTTGCTTAATTAGTATTGACATATACATATAAATATATTTATTTTCAAACACTATTTAGGGAGCGTTCGTTCCACAACTGTAAAATTTTATATTTCACGTCTGTAGCACGTATTGTGCACAAAATTATCGGCCACACTATTAATATATACACATATTTGCAAAATCCAAATTGCGTTAAAATTAAACATCAAAATATTATTATTAATAAGCGAATCATTTTGTAGCTCATATAATCAAATGAATACATAATGTCATTAGTACCATAATTTAAAATACCCGTGTAAATAATATCGGGAACAATTTTGTGATCAATTTGCTATACGTTACATTAAATTTCATATATTCGTGTATCTGGGGCAAAACACGAATGGAATTAAATAGTTTGTCGCTTGTTAGCTCTAATTATCCGGCTCGAAGGACCAGCCGTGGGTCCCGCTGTACATTTAATTATGAATGCTAAACAGTTTTATTTTAATTGTACACAAAATATTTGATCAATAGAGCTGGGGTACGGAGAGTGGAGTGCAGTTCAGAATAATTTACAATTAGCTTATGTACCTACATTTTACGTTGAAATGAGTAGTAGCGAAGTACATTTTATCTATAAACTCAGCTTCACGCTGAATCCTGCACACAGGGCAGGCAGAGGGAGCCGCAGAGTAGGCAAGGGGAACCTAGTGTTAAGACAATCCGTTCCCCACTTTCTGCCGAATTCTGGATACATTGCGTGTTGAGAGGCAACACTCAACGCCGCGCTTTGCCTCGACACTAGAGCTAAGAAATGGAAATGTAAATATTGCATCTCCTCGAGTGGGGATCGAACCTACAACTAATCGGTTTTACAGTCATACTTTGTGCCCCTGCGCCATGACTGGCCTCTTTTATCTATGAGTAAAAATATATGTGTATGTTAAATATGTATGTTAAATTAATTCATATATTCATATATACCAATGTATAAATGAACTAATTTAACATACATATTTAAAAATGTTTCTAATTTACTTTTGAAAAGGTTATTTAAATCAGTTTAAGACTCTCATTGATACAATTTATAATAATATTAAGAGACGTCAGTTCTCCATTAAAATTTTAAATGAACCAGTAAGGACGAGATGACACATTTATAACAACAAAAACAAAATTTCATTGTTGTCTATAACATTGTATTCTAAATTCCGTGACGATGTTTTGTATAAATTTATACTAAGCTCCAAAAATGCATTCTTATTTCTTTGGAAATAGAGACTAAAATTTTATAATAGCGAAGGTGCATAGCACTTATAGGCTTTTGGTTCTGGAATTGTAGGAATAAGTTTTGTAGTGGGGCGGTCGTGACGCGACGGGACACCCTCTGAATGCGGCGGTTGTGGGTTCTATTCTCAATTATTTTTATACCTATGCTCTGGAAGGTGGCATTAAAGTGCAACGTTGGATTCCGCCATTCAACATGCAATTTCATTTTCAGGAACAGGGTGTTTTTCTCTTGTTTTCCATTTCCACGATGTGGTAAAGTAAATCAAATTACAGCGTATAATAAAAATACAGCCTATAATATTTTCATTTCAATAATAATAATAATAACAAGAAACTACATAACAACTAAAACAGGTATTTAATATATGTTATTAGTTAAAATTTACGTTTTACCCCAAATGTACATGCCAAACAATTCAATTCGATTCAAATCTATAAATAATTTGTGGCATTAACTATAAAATTAATTTTATTGTTTTGTTGTTGTATTTAGAATTAAGGTAAAATTTACTATCCATAAATTATATAGATAATTTTCAAAGGAGCCGACATTCAAACGATAAAAAGTTTGGTTTTTTATATAAAAGAATGTTGAACTTAAACATTTTTTGGTACCCTAACAAGGTAGAGCCTATGTTGATCCGACTATTGATAAACATACATGAATAATTTTAAAGAAGACATCGTGGCGAATCAACATAGTGTTTGCGACAGTTGCGGGTTCGATTTCCACTTAGGGGAATGATTTAATTACGCCTTTTCAAACAAATAGTCGAAAAATATGCGACTGTTAGCAGAAAGTTCTGGTTTCGATTTCCACTCAGGGGAATAAAATATTAAATATTTTCATTTTTTAGGAGACAAAAACAACGTGTTTTTTATTTTTGTACTCTTTAAAGTATATAAATTGTTCTAGTTTTTTATTAAATAACATTTTTGTTCTGTTACATAATATGTTGAATGTAAAGTGTAGTACGAAACAACATTAAAATATCAAAAGATGTTTGACAGGTAGACATATGACCATCAAGTACTTAAATTCTGCAAGGGAAAATTTTTATAACGAAAATACATTTGTAGAAAATAAAGTCTATGGAAATTACTATTATTTATTTTACATAGAAAAAAAACATCATTGATTTAAATATTCCAATTAAAACAAAAAATTGTAGCAAAATCAAACAACGCTAAGAGTTTACAATAAAACACAAAGAATAAAACAAACAAATTCAAAACAAATTGAAAATATTTTATTCATAAAGGCGGCTATACAATATATAATTAGGATATTTTTTGTAGGGCGATTAAAATTTTGGAGTCGCCACAAATAAAGAAAATATGGTAAACAATAGGTTCGGGGCACGTCGGGAATGTCAGCGGGATGTCGCGGATAAAAAAGCATACGTATAGGTATATAGATTAAAAATATAATATTTAAGAGACGCTCTCGAAGCTTGGCTTGGCGATGGCTAATATGACTTTTTTTTAGTATTAGGCTTTAAGGCAGAGGGAATCTAATGTTAAGACACTCCGTTCTCCATAATTTTCGAAACATTGCATGTTGAATGGTCGAACTCAACGTCACGCTTAATCTTGTTACCAGGCAAATAAAATTCAATTATTTCATTCCCCCGAGTGGAAATGGAACCCACAACTGCCGCGCAGTGAGATCTTTAGCATCACTGCGTTCTCTATATTTATTAATTTCACTTTTTAAGCATTGTAAGCATTTCTTTAACTGGTGATAAAATCTAAATGTATATTTTTTCATGACTTGGCTGTTATCCCGTTTACAGCAAGGCTCGAATAGACAAAGGGAACCTACTAGTGTTAAACAACGCAGTTCTTCTTTTTTATCCGATTCACCATGATGCCTGTTGAGTAGAAATTCACACTGTACGGTGCTCAAGCGAAAAAGAAACGGAGAAAAAAAAAAAAATCGACGGGGAATCGAACCTACAACTATCGCGTTAACAGTCAAAAGCCTTTTGACTGTTAATGCGATTGTTTATATTAATAATATATTTATTAAAATCTATTCGTTACCATTATCTATGCTATCATATTGTGGTGGTATCTGATTATTAAACAATACTCGTTAAGCCTAAATTTAGAGATAAAGTAAATAATCGTGATTTATACCTTTTATATTAAAAATATTTATAGCAAGGTAGGCATTACGTTCTCCGATTTCCGTCTGAATTCGAGACACTGTATGTGAGGCGGCGGATATTAACACCGTTAATTACATACAAAAAAACATTCAAAATCAAAAATCTATATGATATCGCTATCGAAGAACTTCGTCCTTATAATTTGAAGTTTCACTTTTCTTCTAGCCATGGGGCAAATATTTTTGCTACCTCGAAGTTTTGTGGAATTAATTAGTACAATTATGCCGGTGTGTTGTGCACGTTGAAAACGTTTATAGATAGAAATCTTTAAGGCTCCGAACATACTGAGTAAAATAAAATTTAATAATTTTCAAATTAAGATATAAGCTAAGTGAAGTGCCTTAACACAAGTTCCCAGGTGCCCTTAGATCTTAATAGGGACGGAGCGTCTTAACACTAGGAGCTCAGGTTTCTTTCAGTCCAGGTTAAATCTAAAGAAATAGTGCTTGAATAAGCCCACTAAAAAACAACTGAATGAATAGCTCATGCAGTCTTTTGGCTATCTAATAAACAAGACTTTGATCACCCTTCACAAAAACTAAACAGTTTTACAATATTTTTATATTTTTCAATACGATTTATTTAGCTTTTTTTGTCCTTTCACGAGTTCAGACATTCTCCGTTTTCCGAATTCGAGACAAAACGTGTTTAATGGCGGAGTTCACCGTCGCGTTTTTTTCTTACCAATCCAAAAAAATCATAATAAAATTCCCTTGATATGACATAGAATCTACAACGATCGGGTATATCGTCAGATGTTCCACTACACCATGGTGGCCTTTATTTACAAATTATGAATAAAAACTATAAAATAACCATGTGAATCCACCTTAAGTTTGGTGGTAATTTTTTTACACTCAAATACATTAGGGGGTTCGATGCCTATCTGTCTAATTATTATTATCTTGTTGTCATCTCTCATTTAGAAGTAGTCGTGTTGACGTTTGATGGACAATAAATTATTAATACGGTTTTTATTATTATTCAGAATATTTTGATAAAGATGGTTGATAATATTTAGTATATTAAAAATGTATTTTATATTTTCAAGTTATGCAAAGCACAGGCGGCCGCCTGTGGTTTTGCTTAAATTAAATGATCATTAATATTTAAGACATGTAACCATTAGTGTCCTATAAGGAATAGAATTTAAAGAAAAAAAAGGAAAAAGGGTGAAGCAAGAGGCAATTTTATTGTGAGGGTAACAAATTCGAAACTATAGTAAAAGGTATTTAATATATATAAGCTTTATTATAGTAAAATATACTGCAACTTTTAAGGATACACGCTGTATATATACATGCAAAAAAAGGAAAAAAAAGCGTTGCGTCATTAAACATCCTATTTAAAAAAGAAATTAAAATAAAATTGCAATAATAAACATGTATGTATAAATGTTTGTGTATGTATGTAATAGTAAATCTAACTATACAAAGCAGTGGGTGGCAAATGGAAACTTTCAAATTATTTGCATTTCCAGGTACAAAAGCGGGAGCGGCAGACAAAGCACGGTGTTCAGCTCTGCCACTCAACACGCACGACTCGAAAGTGAGTGAGAAACGGAGTGTCTTATCACCAAGTTCCCTCTGCCTCCCTACTACGCGGGAAGATAAGACTTAAATCGTTATTGTTAGCGTTGAACGAATTTCTGTAGAAACACTCAATTCTTTGTACTCAAATAAATGAACTGGAGCTTACCTAATTAAATTACTGCGAAATATTCAATGAACAAACTTCCGCAAGTGGTTTATTATTGATATATTATATAATATGAAGTGTTAAAACGACTTGGCGTGCAGACAGAGATCATGGGTTCAAATTTTGCAAAAAAAAATACAAAGAAGTGAAATCCATTGTATAGGCTTCTCAGTCTTATAATTATAATACAATAGACATGTAATATACGATTAGCAAAATATAAATATGTATATGCGATAGTAGAACATAGGAATGGTCTGTAAATGTAATGAAAAATATTAACATGTCCCAGTTCCGGCAAGACAAAAAGTAGTGCTAACTTTCACTACTTATCACGTTCTCTCAAGACAAAGCGTGGAGTTTATTTTTCACACTAAACACGCAAGGTCTCAAACAGAAGCTGGAGAACAAAGTGTTGGGACACTAGGCTTTGTACCACCAATTCTCCGTGGTTATTATTGCTAAATATGTAAATAACAGTTTAAAATATATGTACATTTGAATGCATATTTCTTGTTACTAGAATGTAACGTATGCAGGATGAAATATTCCAGTTGGCAATTATCCTAGGGGCATTGCTAAGATCAGAATGTCATAGGGCTTGAAGTCAAAATCCCTTTTACAGAGCTACCGACATTGTACATAGTTCGGGATATAGGTATAATTAGTAACAGGACATGAAAGCTACCCTAAATTTAGGCAAGATTAAACTCTACAGAAGAATCTAAAAAGAAATCAATTTTGTTTTTTAAATGCTTATTAGTATTTTTTTTAAAAAACGTAACGTGTTAAGTCACGGAACTTAACGTTGCTTTTTGTCTTGTTACCAGAATGAGGTATTGAAATAATTTATTCCACTGAGCCTACATCCGTCCCCGACGACCTCTAAATCCACTGATTTATTCTCTGATATTCATCAAATCAATGATCAAATTCTTTATTAGGGGGATGTCCCTAGATAAATTTTTCCTAAACTTATTAAGCACATCATCCGTATTCATTTTTTTAAGAGATTACGGTCTGAAAATATCTTTAGCATTCTAGAAATGTGCCGAACCCTATAACAAACGTCAAAGCAAAAACGAACCCTTTGATAGACCTAATCGCTTAGCATTCCACTCCTAAGTATGTAAAGGCAAAAAATCCTAAGTACATAATGACTTTTTTAGCTTCACTCTGTATTCCGCATAAAGCAGGGTCAGCAGAGGGAACCTTGTGTTAAGACACTTCGTTCTCCACTTTCCGCCGATTCTCTATTGCAATGCCTCTATTGCATGTTGAGTAGCGAAGCTCAACGCCTTTTTAACGGAGTGAAGAAATGGAAATATCACATAATTTATCACCTCGTGTAGCAATCGAATCGATAACCATCGCGTTTACAGATAGACGCTTGTGGCACTGCACTACGACGATGAGGCCGTCTGACTGAATTACTATAGAATGACTTAGGTATATATATAAGGCTTATGTACTAGAAAATTTAGGGTGTTTTAAAATTCAAAAGGGTAGTCTAACTAACCCCTTCGCGAAACGAGGGTGTTTCATTACACCCTACTGTAACAACGTAAGCTCGTCTAAAGTTACTACTCTAGCCCCGGATTAAAATAGCATACCTACAGACAAATCTATTATTTTACTTGGCACTGTCGACGAGAATTATCGTATAGACATATGAGTTGGATGTATATTTATAAAAAAAAAACTATTCTGTGTGATTGAATGATTAAAGCATAATTATGGCGTTATTTTATTATATTAAGTTAGCAATAAAATATATATACAACAAAAATAATTTCATTTGTAATGTATATCTCAGAAATTACTGCTTCGATTCGATTTTTTTTATGCTAGTAATTGTAATTATGTTTAACATTAACTATGTTAAATAACGCGAATCTTACTCGTTTTAAACCGATAGACTACGGTTAAAAATACGATTTAACGGGTATTTCTGATACTTAAAATTCGTCATGGGACATACCAAAATATACAGCCTTAGTTATTTTTAAAAGTCCAAGATAAAATATAGTAAAATATAAAAGATATTACGTTTCAATTTTGTGTACAACAAACGGCTTGGATAAATGACAGAAATATGGATTTCACAAATATCTTATACAAAACAAAACATCTTATATAAAACAAGCAAAAATGATAATAGTGTTACTTGACATATTTATTCGAGTTTAACGTTTGATCTTCAAGTAGTGCTAACTTACAAATAGACTAGATGACTAGTTTTTAAAGGCATGTAAATTCTATACAGTTTACTTTTTGTTTTGTTCTTTCTATTAATCGATACTAATTACTAGCGAAATATAGAATAGAAAATCACCTAAGCTCTCTCTGCATTTCACGCCAAACTACTGAACCGATGCTCACGAAATTTAACACATATATTCTTAGAGGTATTACAAACGATACATATAGGAAACTTTTAGAAAAAAAATACTTTGACTAATTATATAAAAATAACTTTAAGCGAGCGAAGCCACGTTTTAGTCTCAGTACATATATAAAAAAACAAAAGCCTACTTTTCGCTTTAGCGGGCGAAGCCGCGAGCGTATCGTTAGTATAGTAAATAATTTTAATATCAAAATAATATAGCACACAATTAGAGCAGGTAACAATGTCGTTATTAGCTGCAAATGTTAATCACTCAATCCTCGCATCAGATTACGGCCTTACATACTTGATGTGCTGGCAGGGTTATCACATTAAATATTTGTAAAAAAAATGTTTTCTTTTTTATATTCAGATGTACGAAATTGATTTTTTCACAACGTTACATTTCTCTTATAGTATTAAGTGTAGTGATAGAACTTTCCTGTTTTAATTAAATTTTTATTTGAATGTTTTGATTTTAATCTTTTTAATCTTCTATTATTGTATAAAGCTGCAGGGTTTGTTTGGTTTAACGCGCTAATCTAAAGATCTACTAGGGCTACTTTGAATAGTAAAAATATTTTTATTATGAATAATCTATTTATCGAAGAAGATATCGTCTGATTGTAAGTGCGATGGTTATTGGTTCGATTTATCCTATTCCAGGAAGAAACTATTTCTTATAATTATTTAAGTTTTACGCTTTAGCAGACAAATCGCGACGTTAAGTCTCACCGCCTCAATAATGCACGAGTGCCTCAATACAAAAGCGTGCACAACAACTACAAAAAAAGTAAAGAATGCAATTGAGAATTCTTATACAATATATTTTTTTTACTTGTAAAATTATGCTGTTTAAGACATGATTTATCAATATTGTAAAAGTAGTGGAATTTATACAATACATTCATAAACAGTTATCAATGTCGTAATAAATAAAATAAGCAATAATTTCCCAACCCCAAATTCGACTAAAAAAAACTATTAGAATACCAATTCAATAGCTATAAATTTAAATAAGAAACACACATTTCCAAAAATCTAAATTATTATTTTTTTTATTAATATTTCTTAATATTATTTTCTCACAACCCTTAGCTCTGACGTTCATCTAATTATTCCTCCGGCATGTTATTACAAATGCTTTATTCACGTACGAAGAATGAAGTTGACAATTATTTCCGCGATAATTAATTTTTATTTAATTATGTCAAAATTTTGAAAGGATATTTGTTAATAATGATTTTTAATTAAAATGGAAATATATACTCGTAAAATATAAAAATAAAAACTGTGTTTAGTCGAGTGTTGATCAAAAAATACCAGTTCGAATTGAATGAAGCTAGTTATATATTCACAGCTGAAGGTACCTAGATGCAACCTTCTGTGCCTGCGGTCATTTACCATCACGAAAGCACATCTTAGATCCTTATATACACAATTTTTTTTAGAAAAAAATGACCTTACACTGACACAAGTAAATCTATACAAAATGTCATCATTTTGAGATATAAGCTGATATTAAATCAAAATTAATTTAAATCTTTTTCTTTCTTATAGTAACCGTGACGGATGACCGTGACCCATTTAAATATAGAAAATGAAACATCAGTTTTCTAAAAATCTGACGTAAGGCAGCAGATAGTGAATCAATATGAAGAATTTGCTGCCTAAATATTGGGAAACATCTAGTGTTAATAAAACCGCCACTCAACATGCAATGCCTCCTAAATTCGCCAAAAAGTGGGGAACAGAATTTATCGTCTTTTAACTTTCTGAACTCGATGGGAATACAAGAAAGTTTAATTTTTCTATAATTAATAAAAAGATTATCCATCTTATACCCACGACTATTGTAAGAGTTATTTTAAAAGATAAACCGCTTTATAATAATAATATTTTTTATTTAGCATCACGCTGTATCTCGCACGTAGCAGTGTAGATAAAGGAAACCTGTCAACCTAGAGTTAGACACCCACTTTTCGTCAAATGTTAAAGACATTAGGTGTGTTAGTTGCAGAATTCAACAACACGTTTTGCTTCGTTACCAGAGCGAGAAAATGAAAATATTAAATACTTCATTCCCCGGAGTTGGAATCGAACCCACAGTCGTCGCGTTTACAGTTCTAACGAGATTGTAACCAAATATCCTAGTTTCTCCAATAAACACCATCAAAGCAACATAAATACAATTCGAACCGTAGGCGCTACCTAAATTATTAGAATAACTAATCCATTATTATGACAGCTGAGTATACAAGATACGCTATCAGGTATACACAGTACAACACATCTTAGGATTATCCTTAATATAAATGTAATTAGATTTTTTATAACTATTTTGCTCGGTTTATTATATGAGTGAGAAATAAAGATTACTATAAAAAAAGCAGCTTCACGCATTTTTTTCACAGCAGGGCAGGCAAAAGGAACCTAATGTATAAGCACTTGGCTCTCTCGTTCTCGACTCATTTTGTCCAATTTGGGAAACATGACTTGCTACACTTTATTTTCCATATATTAACATCTACCATAAGTATGTTAGCCTTTATTATGCTTTTAAATAATTCTAATGTATGAACTATAATTGTGTTTAGACAAATCTTTTCAATAGCGCCTAACTAATGAATAATATTTTTCTTTATATTAAAATAAACAAAAATGTAGCGTTTTGTTTTGTATTTATTATACGCGCTTAACTAAATCTAGGATATTGTATTCATCTTGATATTCTTTATAAAACATATTGTAAATGTACATGGGCACGTAGATTTGTAAGACACACTACTATTAGTTTATGATTTTTTAATATCAGCTATTCGCATCACAGCGAATATAACAGGGCAGAATGAACCTAGTGATAAGACACTCTGTTCCCCAATTTCCGCCATTCGTTAAAAGGTATTAGGTATATTGTGTTGATTGGCTAAACTCAACGCCGCACTTTACCTTGATACTAAAGCGAAGAAATTAAAATATTAATAAATAAATAATAATTCATTCCCCGAGTCTGAAGCCCAAGGAATCAAATCCCCACCAGTCGCGTTTACTTGTGCCCCTTCGCCACGACGACGGCCTCTCCGTTAATGATTTTAACTCGTAACCTAATCTCCCAAATTTATATTAACCACCTTCATACAGTTGACCGTTGTCAGTTATAGATAAGTTTTCAGATGTATTACCTAAAACAAAACAGAATAAGAATAATTAATAAAAAATAAATTATATTCAAAAAAAATATTTATATAAAAAACAATATACCAAGCTTATAGCCCTTTTCAATAAAACGAAAAAAACACTATTTACTTTCCATAATTTATTATTAAAAAAGCCAATGCTTTAAACACACATACATACATACATTAAAAAAGAAACGTAAAAAATCATTCATATCTAATTTCTATTCTCCATACAACTATTTTCTTGTTAACTAATTAGCAAATATAATGGACATGCGATGTCACGGTAGGACTACACGGAAACCATCGAATATTGAATACCCAACACTGCCTTGTAATAAATCAACTCCTTTTCGATACAAAAACACACTACAATATATAGAGACAAAAGTTCTTACAATAGTGTTGTAGTGTTGTGTTGACTGTACCTTCTCAGAAGCTGTAATATTTTGTGCCTGCGGTCATTTGCTTAGTAAACAGAGGGTTGCGATGTACTTTACTTAAATTTCCACTTTATTTTAAGGTGTTAGAGTCCAAAATTTCAGAAAATTGATGAATAGATGTGTTTCTTATGTTGAAAGAATAGGAAATTATCACTATTGTCTAATCTTTGAAACAAATAAGTTGTTGATTTTGTCAACATATTGTCATTTGATGTTAAATAAAATTAATGTATTTGATGAAAAAAATAAAAAAACTTTTAAATAAAACAAGATATTATCCGCTTGTTTTAAATATAGCTTCACGCACACAGTATGGTAGGCAGAGGGAACCTAGTGTTAAGACACTCCCCACTTTCTGCTGAATTCTAGAGGCATTGCGTGATGAGTGGCAGACTTCAACTTTATATATACAATTATATATATATATATATATATATATATATATATATATATATATATATATATATATATATATATATATATATATATATATATATATATATATATAAAAATATTATAAAAATATCATAAAAAATAAGAAA
>DWQW01010123.1:0-12400 GCA_018249695.1 Heliconius erato demophoon | reverse complement strand
CAGAGCAGAGAGAGACGAAACACTCCCACATTCTTCCACATAATATATAGGGAAAACAAAATACCTCCCACCAGTTATGTGAAAATACTTCTTCTGTAGGCGCATGGAAACGTTCTCCTTGTATTTCATCGCAACGGATCGGCGGTTCCTTCTTTTTCTTCTTAGGTGCCATATTATATTTGTGCTACTCAAAAAGATTAGGAAATTGTTGAAATATTTTCTATGTATTATATTTTCTATTTTAGAATGTCAATGAAGAGAAGTGTCACGATCCAAAGTCCTTTTTGATTTATTAATCAATAATGACAGTTTTATTCATATATAATATAAATATTTTTAATTCATTTTTTTATGAAATAATATCAATTTTTTATTAACATTTAAAACATAAAGTACAACTGTATCTACTCTACTATACTTATTGTATGTAATATTAATAACTGTATTTATTAATAAAATATGTTAACTAAATAATTAATTATTATTATTTTTCTTTTTTTTTTTTTAGTGCTCAAATTTTAGACCATTATTTCATACATGTAAATTTATATTCTTTGTTTTCTGTAGCTCAGTATTTCTAGCTTCATTAAATAGATGAAATAATAATAATTTAAATAATCGATATGCACATACATAATGATAATCGTTTAATCGTGACGAGTTATCGATTTCTAATTGTCAAATCATTAACTGTCATTTTGTCATTGTCATTTGTCAGTTCCGTAAACTTCCAGTTATGGAGTGGGTTGTGTTTTTGTTTCTCTAAAATAATTGCGTTTTGATTTCGCATTTATTATGTTTTAATAGCTCAAAATATTTAACTAAGCATTTTATTATTTGTGATTGCTGATTTTTATATAATAACACGCAGGTATTGTATAAAAGTTACTTTAATTTAAAGTGAAAGTTTTATAAGTTTACCAAGAATTTTTAACTTAGTTTTGTTAATCCAGATGGCATTATATTAATGAGTAAATTGTTTAACAGATAGAATTAGCACGTAATAAACATTTGCAGCTATCGGCCATAATGGTCAGCCCCTTTTGTTGTAACAGAAATAACTAGTTTCTCTGGCCTTGTAACTTGTATTAAAGTTATTTTTTATATCAATACTTCCTCAGTATTATTAGCCTTGATTAAAATATGTCGTAGATTGTTTTAGTTCATTGGAAAAAGCAATTTTGCTAATAAATGATTAAAATAATTAATGGTAAATATTTTATGTAATTATTGTTGACATAGCCTAAGCTTATGCTGACTTTTATTATATTTTTTTATTATATTTTTAAAGTATATTTATTTTTTTATATGTCACAATATTGTCACTAAATTAATTGTAAAAGATAAATCTTAAAAAGTTATAAGACTTACTAATATATTTTATATTATTATGTATATTATTACTTTATTGTTTAAAATATACTATAACATACTTATGTATATTTTTATTTCATGATTTAGAAATCTGAAATATTTATATATCCAATGCACAACAGAGTCCCCTTTAGTCAGGCAATGATATTGTATTCTACAAATATTGTTTTACAATCAGATGCCGTACCACAACTGCCCCATTCCTATTTCTAACAAATGTAACTATTACTTAAATATAAAGGATGAAAAGCAAACTTTATATTAAATGAATTTATAATTTAATTTAATAGAAATTATGAGAAATTTCTCATTGAACAAGCCTTCATGGTGCAGGGGCACAAGGGTGGGAATGAATTATTATTTGCTAATATTTTTATTTCCTCGCTCTGGTAATAAGGCGAATGTCCAGTGTTGAGTTCTGCCACTCAACACTCAATACCTTGAAAAATGCAGCAAAAAGTGAGGAATGGAGTGTCTTAACATCAGGTTCCCTCTGCCTACCCTGCTGTATGCAGGACTCAGTGTGAATGAGAAAATCTGAATGGCTGAAAATTTGCTAACACAAAAAATTTTATTCTCAATCTTGCTACATGAGTCATATGTAAATGTAGTTTCATTCATTACATAGTAAGTCAAGTATTAGTAAGCAAACCTTATGTAATGTTAGTGAATCATTATATTATTAATTATATTTACCTTTGTCAATTGTTTACAAAAATAGCATGTATAAAATGGTTACAATGTTTATATTTAGCTGAAACATGTTTTGTATATAGTAATATACATATTGAATATCTTAGCATAGTTGTTTATTTAAACAATACACATTTTATCACTGCGGAGAAATGAAAATAATTTATTTTCCAGAGTAAGTATCGAACCCACAACCATTGTGTTAACAGTCAGATGGTATTACATATCACAAGCTATAAATAAATTGGCTGTTATATCTTAATAGTGAAATTCTTGCATCATTCAATTTGTCCTTCAATTATATATTGACTTAAATAATTGTATTACTTTTTTAAAACTTGATGTTAGGGTTTCCCTATATTATAAAACAAGAGATAAAACTTAACTGTAATGAACTTTAACATATACATCATCTCATTATATATATTTATTTCGGATGTTAGGGTTGTGGGTTCTGGTAGCTCCAAGTATGCCATTGAGTTCTGCCACATAACGCATTCGAGCAGAAAGTGGAGAGCGGAAAGTCGTGACTCTTAAATTCTCTTGCTGCTTTTGTCGCATCGCTCCCTCTAGTCGGTCCCTGTCGGCAGCATCATGTTTGCATCCAAAGCGGATGATCAACTAGTTTCTATCCAGGACGTCTCTCACAACCATATGGGTCTTGGAATATGACGATTCTTTTATTTGATCAACCATCGTGATAGCGACCGCGCAATCTCTGGCGTTTGGTATTTCGAACCACACTTAGTTGTTCCACACTGTCCGAAATATGACAAAATGCGCAGTCGACGTATGATTGACAAGCGAATTTTTATTTGGAGCTGCGTCAGTTTTGATGCATTCTGTCCAGGTTCGCAGTCCTGGGTATTAGCATACGTCTTCAGCACCACATCCCGAATGCATCAATTTTATGTCTTTCTCATCTCAGGGTAGTCCATGTCTCTAATCTTTACAAAAAAATAGGAAATAAATCAATCTTATTTGGTTTTGATACCAATAAACATTTTTCGCATATAGATTAGGAAAATAACTTAAAACTATAAATAATAGCCGTAGCGTTTGGCGCTCCGTTCTCGCTGACTAACCCGTTATGGGTAAAGCGTGAAGCTAGTTTAGTTTGGTTTTCAATAAATAATTACACTTTCGTTCCGCAGTGGTTGTGGGTTTGATCCCTACACAGGGAAGTGATTACATTTAAATTATATTTATTTCTTAAAAAAAGCGGGTTTATCGTCACCGTAAAGGCCGACAACGCACCTGTAGCTTCTCTGGTGGTACACGGCGGTGATCACTTACTATCAGGTGACCCGTACGCTCGATAGTGGCTTTCCCATAAGAAAAGCTCTCCACGCAGTAACTTGAATTTGGATGGTGGTGAGACGAGGTTCGCAAAAGGTTTCAGGAGAATTCCTACCACACATTGTCCCACTGTGACACTATAGACAAATATTGACCTAATTAGGTTGGGGGGATATATAAAAAAATATGTTATCTAGTTTTTTTTACATTGTTTTGCCCTACTGACATAATTTACGAAAACTGTTTGTAAATTCTGTGATTCTATTCGGATTTAAATTAATTACTTGCGATAAGATAAATATTCGTTTATTTCAGTAATAAATGATATGATAGAGTTATTATAATTAGGTTTTTTTTATATATTGACATTGACAACATTTGCGATAACTTCAAAATTAGATAATAATATTTATATGATGATCCGATTTACAATCCTATACAATGATTGTATATAAATGTTTTCGTTTCTGCGGACGAAATTCTTCGACATCTAGTATACAAAGTCACCAAAAAGGTGAGAAAACCTTATCTCTGTATACGTCATGGGCATTCTAAAAGTCTCTATTTCAAGTAATGCATGTAGAAACTTTACACTTTTTTCCTGTATATTAAGAAAATTTTCGAGATATGGCCTTGTTGAGTGGCGGAACTCAACGTCGCGCTTTGTACATCGGAACGGGAAAATGATACTAATTTCGATGTAATAATCAATCATCTAAGAGGAAAACTCCTAGAGATCAAACTTACAATCTAAAAAATTGTGACTGTCGTGTCACATATGTGAGCCTCAATTTATATTTTCACTTTTTTAGCTTCTCGCTGTATTCTCACGTAGCAGGGTAGGCAGAAGTAACCTGGGAACCTAGTGTTAGGACACTCGCGTTCCCATTAACAAACTTTCGTTTCCCGCTTGTCGCCGAATTCTAGAGGCATTGCGTGTTGAGTGGCGAAACTCAACGCCGCGCTTTGCCTCGTTACCAGAGCGAGGAAATAAAAATATTAAATATTTCGTTTCCTCGACAGGGAATCGAACCCACAATTATTACAATCGCATTTACAGTCGTACACTTGTGCCTCTGCCGCCGCCACTGGCCTGGATATTTTAAGTTATATGAAATATTTAAAATGTTGGTATAATGTATGAAAGTCAGCCCTCTAATTTTGATCTATTATTATTTATTAACCTAACTCATTTATGAATGAAAATTAATTACCTGGTAACAAAACTATTATAGACGATGATACTGTAGTCTGGGAATCCCCTTTATTTTATTCTAAGGAAATACCTAAAGTCCGTATGTTTCTATGCAAACGCTAAATTATGTTATGCCAAGATGTCTAAGATATCCTGAGTATATGTCAATTGACTTTTAATGACGCTTATCTATAGGTACGTGAGATTGTAAGTTATATCATAAGTTTAATATGAGCTCACCATTCTTTTTTATTTGAATATCATGTATTTTTTTTCTCTGTGCGCGTAAAGGAAAAAAAATATCTCTTAGGTACTTAGTACGTCTCTCTACTGCACTTTTAACAAAACATTGCGTGTTATGATGACGGAACTCAACGCTGCAATTTTCCTGACAAAATATTACACCCCAGAGTGGAAAAGGAACCCACAACCATAGAGTATTTAGTCAGATACTAATAGTGAAAAAATAATATCTTTATCTATTAATAAGATCCGATCGATTCCACCTCTCAACACAGCCTCCAGAATCCGGCGGAAAGTGGGAAACGGAAGTGTCTTAAAGGTAACGGAGTATTTTAACTTGGGTTCCCAGGTTCACTCTGCATACCCTGCTATGTGTGGGATACAGGTGAAGCTTTAAAAATATGTAAGAAACTACTTAGCAGTCTATGGGTTCTTCATGCCCGTGTGTGAGAGTGACCTTGCAAGATGAGCTCAGAGCTTCCTTACTAGTGTAGTTTTAAGGGGACCCGTCTAAAACAACCCTTATCTCCACTGTCGGAGCCCCTCTCTACCGATACAAAATTTATATAGATTCTACTTATGCCACATTTGAAATGTATAGCAAACGAAAATGCGCAATATATTTAAATAGTAATGTTTCACAATGACCGGTTTGAACTTGTGATTACTGCTAAAGAACTATAATGTTATGTCATTCGTTAATAAGCTCCGTAATAAACCGGTTTGATTGATTACGTGAATTTATATTGCAATTTGAATATAATGTACTTACAATACAAGTAGAGACAGTCGTATCGCAGTGCGACAGCGTCTGACCGTAAACGTCTACGGAGACGGTTGTGGGATCGATTACTTATTGTTTATGGTTTATTTTTCAATAGTAGTTTGACGTGTATCTAATGAGCATGTAACAAATCTTTTCGTTTATTCTTAGAAATACAGATATTGTGGAAAAATTGTATAAAAAATTGAGCTGTTCAGAATTTAAACCCTTATGCATACAGGTGCCATTTCAACAATCGCCTATTAATTTTTGGATTCTGATTCCAAGTTATAACACATTTTTATTAAAAGTGTTATTACTACTTACTTAACATATTAAAAAATAACGATAATTTTCATCTATTCCAGGTCACAATGGCAACACGAGCTTTATTCTTTCTATTGGCAACACTGCCCCATTTAAATACAGAGTATATACCGCCAGGCCCCACTTATCCATGCCCAAAAGACAATCTTCTCTTACACCCTTGCATCTGCCAGAAAGGTACCGATGAAGGCTTGTATGTAGTATGTGAGAACATTGGTTTAGCCATGATGAGCGTCGGCCTGGGTAATATAGCTGGTATGGGTCTGCCTATAGAGAGATTGGAAATACGGGAAGCAAAAATTGGTAAGTATTGGTAGATTTTTCTATAAAAAATATTATTTATATATTATAATATACAACATATGTCTATCTCTATGCTTTTTCAGTCAGATTTTGTCATCTACCACACAATAATTCATATGCATATAAAGAATAGAATGAACTCTCTATGCTGTCTGTGCTATGTTATATTAAAAAAAAACTTAAAATGTGCATATTTATTTAAAAAAAATTATTTACTTTTCTCTATATATTCGTTCTAGCACATCTCTTCGGCCCACTCCTCCATCGTTCAACAGTGAGAACTTTACACATAACGGACACGCCTATCAAGTCCATAGATCAATACGCGTTTGCCGGGGTCAATAGAACTATGCAAGAGATTTATATGGTCAATACGAAGATCGATCAATTTCCTAAAGACGCTTTTCAGGTATTTTTTTTAATAAGAAGTGTAATTGAAAAAAGAATGATTTCTAATATTAGTCAATTATTTAGGTACCCACATACATATATTGTATATGTTCCCACCTAAAATAACCATAAATAACTAGTTTTAGTAAAACTTGGACGGTTTTCAGATAAAAGTACACCACTTTTAAATCAGAAAGAAATATAACAATACTACTTTTAGTTTACATTTAGAAATCCTCCAAAATTCTGATATTTCTATGGGAACATAACAAAATAAACGTTATACAGTCTGCTAACAAATTTGCGCATATTTTTTTATCAGCTTCACACTGTATCCCGCATATATCAGGGTAGGGAGAGCGCACCTGTTTTTAATACGATCCGTTCCACTCACCGCCCACTTTTCGAAAAATTGTGTGTTGTTTGGCGGAACTAGGAAATTAAAAAAAAAAATTTTCTTCCGCTACTCTCTCTCTCTATACTCTCAAGCAAACTGGATCCTTAACATTTACAATCAGACGCGGTGGTGATGTGCCAAGAAGGCCTCTCTTGATATTTTTATTTCTTAGTTCTACATAACTTAATAAAAAGCGATATTTCTTTTTCTAGATCCTAGGCAACCTATCAATCCTATCAATAGATGGTCATCTGATGACGTCCCTTAACAAAGACATCTTCTCAGGCAGCCTGGCTGTTGGTAAATTGGAAAAATTACACCTTATCAATGGGCTTTTATCGGATATACCCATTGAAGCTTTTCAGGTTTGTTGTTATTAGTTTAGTGACTCTACTATTTTTTTTCTTTTTTTCTGTTTAGGTAAATATTTGTTCTTACCGGAATGTAGAAATGAAAATAAAAATAATTCATGCCTACGAATGGAACCCACAACCGTCACGTTTTTATACATTATTGTAATTGTATATTACATATTTTGTTCATATATCAATTTTAAATCTAATAATGAAATAATGTATTATTCTTTTTTAGAATCTCAAAAAACTTAAAACGCTAGATCTTCATAGCAATAAATTGGCAAATTTAAAAAGAAATCAGTTCAAGGGATTACGGGACACGGAGGTTTTAGATCTGAGGTGAATATTATTATAAAAAAATATATTTAAAATCTTAATAAATGCTTAAGACAATCATAGCCATAGCAGAGTGCTGTAAGAATATAAGAAATAATATAATTTAAATGGCCAGTTTCATATCGTGTTTTACTTACTTTCACTACAGAGAACATATACTAATATTATAAATGTCAAAGTTTGTGAGCATGGATGTTCATTATACTTTTACGCAAAAGAATTTTAGATTAGAATAGATAACCTATTCTATTCTAATATTCTATTCTAGTTTCAAGCTGTATCCCTAGCGGGGTAGTCAGAGAGAAGGAAGCGCCAAACGCAACGGTTCCTACATACCGTTTTCGCCTCGTCCACTGTCATCCTCTTCATACTTGTCCTCCTGGGTCCTTATGCTTTTTACCTGAAATTTCTCCAGTATATTTGATACTGTGTTTTTAAAGGTCAACCGACGTCTCCTCCTACATCTCTTACCGCTCACTTTTCCATCATAAATCTTTTTGCCATTCTTTCATCACTCATTCGTTCGACGTACCCAAACCAACTGTGCACGTTCTTCTTCCTTCTTACCGTGACGCCCTCGCTAGTACCTGCCATTCTGTTTATCTTTTAATTGTGAATTCAGTCAGCTAAGCTGACTTCGCAAATCCTACGAAGAGGTCGAGCCTCCAGCGCTTTCATTCTTCTGTAATACACACGTTTCGGCTATAATATACATATAACAATAAATTTCGGTCGCTAGTAATATATATAATATTAAAAAAAAACATTTCTTCCAGTTACAACAAAATAACAAAACTAGACGGAAGTCACATCGGCGACTTGACGAAACTAGGATGGTGTAATGTCAGTCATAACGAGTTACCTGATATACCGAGGTTAGTGGCAGTTCAATTATTTATTTTGCTTTTCAGCTTCACGCTGTATCAGACAGCAGGGCTTATTATTTACCTCTGAACTGACTGTGTCAATGCAAGATTCCTTCTACCTACGAAGGAACCTTGCGTTTTCACAGTCAGTTCAGAGGTAAATAACACTTGACAATATGACTGACCGTAAACATTACGGTAGTGGGTTCTATTCTAACTGGGGAAAATAAATTATTTTCAATTCCCTGATGATTTCAGAGGGAACCTTTAATTGACACGCTTCGTTTCCTTTAAGACTCTTCCGTTTCTCATTTTCCATGGAATTCTGGAAGTTCAACGCCGCTTTATACCTCGTTACCGGAACGAGGAAATGAAAATATAAAATATTTCATTCTCCCAAAAGGGAATGGAACCCACACACAATTCACGCTCTTATTTTTTATTGCAAGAATAATATAAATATTATTTATAAATGTTTTATTTTACAGAGGTATGTTTGCAAGAAACAATTTAATAAAAGTTGTTCATTTGGACAATAATAAAATTAAAAAACTAGATACGAACAGTTTCAAAGGAATGAGGTTTTTAAGGTATGTACGTTTTAAAATAAATTATTTTTAATTTTTTTTAACCCTATGCTGTATCAACCACATAGCAAGGGTGGCTTTTGTATCTAGCATTGCGTTTTGAGTGGCGGAACTCAACGAGTTATGTATTTTTTGTCTTTAAACAACTATAATAAAGCTAATTATGAGGCCAGTCGTGGCGCACGAGGTGTGACTGTAAAACCGACTGGTTGTGGGTTCGATCCCCACTCGAGGAGATGAAATATTTACTTGAATTTATATTTCCATTTCTTCGCTCTGGTGTCGAGGTCAAGCGCGGCGTTGAGTTCTGCCACTCAACACGCAATGCCTCCAGAATTCGGCAGAAAGTGGGGAACGGAGTGTCTTAACACTAGGTTCCCTCTACCTACCCTGCTGTGTGCGGGATACAGCGTGAAGCTAATTTTTTATTTAATTATGTTTATACCCATAATTAAATAAATGATCAAATATTATCAGCCTCTTAATGTAAACGCGACGGTTGTGGATTCGATTTCCATTTGCGGGAATGCATTATTTTCATTTCTTCGCTCTGGTAACAAGACAAAACGTGGCATTGAGCTCCGTCACACTAACGCAATGCCTCGAAAATACGACGTACATTGACAACTGAGTGTCTTAACACTAGGTGCCTTCTGCCTACCCTGCTATATGCGGGATACAGCGTGAAATAAAAAAATATATCTTTCAGGCGATTATATCTACAAGATAATCAAATAACCGAGGTGGGTGTGGGTACATTCTCGGCTGTGACAAGAATCGGTACAATCGATCTGGCGAGAAATAAAATAACCAAAGTCCACTATCAAATGTTCCAACAAGTGAAGTACGCTGAGGTCAGTATGGAAGTACCGGGTTGGATTTTTGTTTAAGGCATTTTTTTCTACATATTGTAAGGCACTTTAAATATCTGTTAATTGTCAGTATACTTTTATTGTATATATCTCCTTTAGAATGCGTGGTTACGATTACCCATCCCGAAAATTAATCAAAATAGATCATTATACTCGAATATTATGCAATCACAAAAATATTGCATACATACATCTTAAATTGATAACCTATTTTTTTTGAAGTTGGTTAAAAAATAATGTCGATATTGAAAAGCATTTATAATTAAACTAATTACGTACATATATGTGGTCGTCGTAGTATATCTTCTGACATTAAACGCGACGATTGTGAGTTCGATTCCCACTCGGAGGAATGAGTTATTTTTAGTTCCTCGCTCTGGTAACAAGAAAAAACGTGGCTTTGAGACCCACCACGCAAAACTGAATGCCTCGAAAATACGACGGTATATTGAGAACGGAGTGTCTTAACACTAGGTGCTCTCTGCTTACCTGCGGGGGTGAAGATGCGTGAATCTATCGATTAATTATTTTTTTTTTTCAGTTAATAAACTTAGCGGAAAATCAAATAACGCTGATAGAAAAACAAGCGTTCACAGATTTATATTTAGCAGTCGTTAACATTTCTAATAATGCCCTAACCGGAATTGAACCTGGGGCCTTCCAGAATTGCAACAACATGACCGTGCTAGACTTGAGCTATAATAAATTAAAGGAAATACATGTAAATGCGTTCGATGAAAATACATATGCGTCGGAATTGAGAGTCATGTACAATGAGTTCAGTGATTTGAGTCAGGTGAGTTTGTTTTTTAAGTTTTTTGAGTTTTTTTTTGAGTTTGGATTTTAGTGATTAGAGTAGATGGTGTTTTTTTGGTATATTATGTATTACTTCTTATTTTTTTATAGTAAATGTTGTAAAGATTTAATTTGGATTCAATTAATATTTTTTAACTTTAAAGTTTTTGTAATGTTTTTTTTTTAATTATTTAACGATTTTTTTATGAATTAAATGACTTTTTTTTCTGTTTTTTGCCCTACTTCGTGCGGAATACAAAGTGAAGCTAAAAATAATATAAAATATAGTTTTTTAGTATAATTTGGTCAAACTAAAAACTAATATAATTTTTATTTATTTCAACGGGAATGAAAAAAAATATATTTTATGTCGCAATTAGCAATAAAAATGATAATTTGATTATTTTTTCTTTTTAATATATATTTTAATTATAATGATTCTTTATCATTACTTAAAAAAACCGAGTCAGGCTCGCCCCCGAGAGTAAAAGTTGGCGGTCTCGAACTTTTTCTAAAATTCAAGATTAGCTTAGCCAGAGCCCTTTCTTTTGATACCTCACTTGAACTAGCGACTTTAATATCAAGTTTACTTTCCTTTTAAGGCTATTATTTTTAAGATTTAACCACAAATGTATAATTTTCAGATTTTTAGTACTCTGTTAATTTTGATTGCCTTTATAGTGTCGAAATATAAATAAACGGCCATATCTTTTTTTAAATATATGTAGAAATACGATTTTTTTTTAGGAAATCAAGTAGTCATAGATCTATAGATATCTAGTATATAGTTTGAATTTCAACTCGATATATCCAAGCGTTTTTAAGATAAAGGCCTGTCTTAACAGACAGGCAATCAGATGGACAACAAACTGATCTTCTAAGGGTTCCTTTTTTGCTTAAAAAGTACAGAACCCTAAAAATGACTTTTGTTTTACGTTTTTTTTCCATATTATTCCAGATACCAATCCACAACATGACAGGCATACGAGTGTTGAACGCGTCCCACAATTTTATTACAGTTATACCGAAATCAGCTTTTCCAAAACTCTACGAACTCCATACAGTAGACGTGTCACATAACAATTTAACAGAAATCTATAATGCAGTTTTCCAAAATTTGTTTTCTTTGAGGTATGTTATGTTATGTTATTTATGTTTTAGCTTTATGATATATCCCGCACATAGCAGGATAGGCAGAGGGAACTTGGGAACCTAGTGTTAAGTTTACATTCCGTTCCCTATAACGACACTTTCGTTCCCCACTTTTCGACGAATTCTCAAATCATTGCGTGATGATTGGTGGGATTCAACGCCGTGCTTTGTCAAAGTGGAAAATGGAGCGTAGATTCCTCTGCCTTCCCTTCTTTTGGGATAGAGCAAGATACAGCGTTAAATTCTTAGATTAGTGATCATTCCATTTTTTTTACGTTTTACCATGATACTATTATTGATTTCAAAATGTTGCTATATTGAGGCCATCGTGACGTACGTAACAGCAACTGACTCGACGAAACGCGACGGTTGTGAATTCTATTCCCACTCAGGGGATTGATTATATTTAAACTATTTTCATTTCCTGCTTTAATAGACAAAGTCTGGTGTTG
>DWQW01010122.1:0-12400 GCA_018249695.1 Heliconius erato demophoon | reverse complement strand
TTGTGGGTTCGATCCCCACTCGAGGAGATGAAATATTTACTTAAATTTATATTTCCATTTCTTCGCTCTGGTGTCGAGGTTAAGCGCGGCGTTGAGTTCTGCCACTCAACACGCAAGGCCTCCAGAAATCGGCAGAAAGTGGGGAACGGAGTGTCTTAACACTAGGTTCCCTCTGCCTACCCTGTTGTGTGCGGGATACAGCGTGAAGCTGATTTGATTTTTTAATTTATTTATCTATAAAAGTAATAAAAATCTTCCAACTAAAATTTTTAAAAAACATTAAATTGATAAATACATACAAAATTAAATCTGATATGTGATGCAATTAGTAATATATATAATTAATAATAAGTAATATATTTTATGTGATTTTAAACCTAAGATTATTTTAATTGACTGAGCAGTGATACAGGCGAGTCGGCATTTTATCGAGTGTCTAATTAAGGTAATAAGTAGTTTATAGATTTTATTATATACTGAGACGAATAAAAAATTTAGATATAACCTTTAACTGCAACTATTAGATAACAATCAAAGATAAAGCATTTCGATGGTTATGAGTTCGATTCTCACTCGGGGGACTGAAGTATTTAATATTTTCGTTTCCTCGCTCTACAAAGCAAAGCAAGACGTTGAGTTCCGTCACTAAAAACACAATATCTCGAAAATTTGGCAGAAAGTGGTGAACGGATGGATTGTTTACTTAACATTAGATTCCCTCTGCGTAGGTAAGGCAGTGAAGCTAAAAAAATTAACTTATAGACAAGGTTTCCATATTTTGTATACTATGTCTTGCAAGTCGAGGAGAAAATTTAGTAATTATATCTCTAGCTGTATGTACTGTTATATAAACTTAATGTAAATACTTATATATGTAGAGTGGCGTTCCAAAATAGCATCAGATCGAGGAGGGTTGAGGTTGAATTCCTATTATAACAAGAGCCAAGTTCTGTATTCACTAGGAGATCATTCCCTAATTTCCGACATGTTTTCGAGACATTGCGTGTTGAGTGGCGGAACTCAATGCCGCGTTTGCCTTATTACCTGGGCGAAGAAATGAAAATACTAAAAAACAATAATTCATTCCTCCGAGTGAGAATCGAATCCATAACCGTCGCGTTTACAAACATTTATATTATTAATAACGGAACAAAATGCACTCAACCTGAGAAGTGCCTAAATATGTACCTAAACATCGATTAACCGCTCGCCTTTTCGTGAGTCCCGACTCGAGCGTCGTTTTTCAATCGATTCGAAGATTTCAAGAAAGTATTTAAGAATACAAGCAATTCGTCGCGTTGTTACTGCTATGGCGCGGGCACTTTGATCTGTTTTTGTGGGCGGCCGCGACGGTGGGATTGGCCGCGCAAGCCGTTACTTGAATTACTAACTTGTACTAAGCGACAAACAGAATAATTCGAAATAGGCATCTGTTCATTAAATCTTTAATTATTTATATTAATTATACTCACTTATTATAAACAAACTACTATATGAAGAAACTATCAAATATAAAGAAAGTAATTTATAAAATTAACAATATCTACGTATGTATAGCATGAAATGACAAAGCAATACATTATTAAAATAATAAATCAGCTACACGCTGTATCCTGCACACAGCAGGGTAGGCAGAGGGAACCTAGTGTTAATACACTCCGTTCCCCACTTTCTGTCGTATTCTGGAGGCATTGCGTGTTGAGTGGCAGAACTCAACGCCGCGCTTAGCCTTGATTTTGAAGCAATTGAAATATAAATTTAAGTAAATATTTCATCTCCTCGAGTGGGGATCGAACCCACAACCAATCGGTTTTACAGTCACATTTCGTGCCGCTGCGCCACGATTAGCCTCAATGTATTAATTGAAATTATAGATTATTGTAATATAAAAAAATATATATATGTCTATTCGAAGATTTGATGAGCTGTATCTCATTGTATACTCGATACCGCAAATCATCGAAAATTCGAGTTTAAATTCGAAGCAAAAAGGGCTGAGACGGTGCAATAGTCATCGTTTTATATCCAAGTCCGTTTCGAATCGCTCCATTTCCATTTAGTTTTTGCTGCGGCATGTGGCAACACCGGCCAGCTCTGTCAATCTCTTATTATTAATTACCTTCTTTTATGCGTACACACTTGTGTCGATCGTGTTGATTAAAATATCCTTATAATAGGCCCGTACAATGACTTACAATTTTAGAAAAAAACTATGTCGATATAAATTAATTGTAAACAGCTATAGAATGTCTCACACTCTATAGGTGATACGAGAAATCTTTTTAATTTAATATATATGCCTTTATGTATCTGATACTGGTGTTAGTATTAATAGTAATATAATAAATAATTAATAAAATACCAGTCGCGGCGCAGAGGTACAAACGTTACTGTTTGTGAGTTCAACAGAGGAAATGAAATATTTAATATTTTCTTTACAATTTTCTTTGCTCTGGTGTCGAGGCAAAGCGTAGAGTTCCGCCACTCCACACGCAATGCCTCTAGAATTCGGCGGAAAATAGGGAACGGAGTGTCTTAGCATTAGGTTTCCTCTGGATAACCTGCTGCGTATGGGACTAATGAAAAAAATCTAATAAAGGATAAGTTTATAAACAACCAAAAACAGAAAATAAATAATCCTATAAAAGCAAGTAGAAGCACTGTAATACTTATTAATTATACTTATATAGTAAGCTTTAACCGAATAACAAGAGTTATTAGATCGTGCGTAGGCCGCCAGGCGCCGGTGCGCGTGCGCAGAAAGACTTGTATAAATTGCTCAATTTGGTTCCGACCAAATGGCATATTAAATTATTACCTCTTATCATTTTCGCTGGCATGAAGCTTCTTGGGTACGCTTTCCCGCGGTCGCGGCGGGGGCTTGCATCGATTACCACATACGCTATTACAATTATTACTTTAATCACTTTCATGATTTATTTATTTAATTATTTTATTATTATATAAACAAGTATATTTTAGTTTTACTTTTCGAGAAAAAATAAACAGTTTTTTTTATTATTGTTTATATTTATAGGTACCCCAAAACTAAATATGTTTCTTATGTGAACTTGAAATTTACTAATAAATGTCTATATTTTGACACTGAGCTATTGCGCATTAGGATTGAAATTACGTTTTATAGCAGCTTAGAATTATTGAATGTTGTGTGACGAAACTATAAACTAAAGTAATATTGTCAACGTAATAAGGAAATATTATTATTTCAAATAAGAATAATCTAAAAGTGATAATTTAAATACTCCACAACAAGACACACCAGAAGACGATAACACATATCTATTATCGAACCTACATCTGCTGCTGCATAACCACAATTCCCAAAAGTACTATATTTATAAATTATCACTATACACACTTAGCTTAGTATTCGTTAAACATTAATTGTTCAAATAATTCAATAAAATATTTTTTTTAGCGTCACGCTGTATCCTGCACACAGCAGAGTAGGTAGTAGGGAAATCTAGTGTTAAAAGACTTCGTTCCTCATTTACCGCTAAATTGTGGAGGCATTGCGTATTGAGAGGCGGAACATAACCCCGCGCAATAAATGGAAATGTTAAATATTTAATTTCCTCGAGTGAGAATCGAACTCACAACCTGTCACGCTTACAATCACACTGTGTGCCTGCGCCACGACTTTCCTCAATTAAGAAATAGTTCATCATTATCAATACAATATAGATAATGATAAACAATTTTCTTTTTCTTGGATTGTTTTTTATCGCGGCAAAGAGACACAGAAACGAGATGACAACGTTACGAATCGGAATCTAATTTCAGTTGAAAGGTGGCAGCAAAAACTCGATCAGATGGGATGCTGTCGGCGAGCTCATAGGGGCCACGATTACCATGAGTCACGGCCGATGGCTTCGACCGTCGAATTAATTACAGAAATTACAGTTATCAAGGGCAAGAGGTGAATACGTCGTTGTATAATAGTGTGCCTAGTTCAATTTAAAATTTTCAAAGATTTTTTATATATTTTCAGATTTCGGTAAGGGTGTGTATCTATTATATTTGGTTTCACCATTCAGGTATTATTTATTTAAGTATCACATACTTTTTGTTGAGATATCAAACGTAAAACCATAAAATTGAAGTAGAGAAATTTATTAAATCAGCATCACGCTGAATCCCACAGACAGCAGGGTAGGCAGAGGGGACCTAGTGTTAAGACACTCCGTTCCCACTTTCTGCCGAATTCTGGAGGCATTGCGTGTTGACTTTTCCCTTTGCCTACCCTGCTGTGTACGGGACAAGCTAATTTGATTTTAAAAATTATCTCTAGATTTTGTGGATTATGATTAAATTGTATTATTTATCACAAGCATTTATTTAACTTACTTATTTACAAAACGTATAAAAATTTTAACGAATCCATCCAAGCGCTCTGAGCACTAAGCCATTCGTTCTCCAAGAGGCGCGGGTTTGTAAAGTACTACTACTACGAAAAAAATGTTGAAAGCTTATTTTTAAAATTGTTTAATAATTCATAGTTTTTAAATTTACTAACATAAGTGAAATCGCTAGAACGAATTAAGGGTATTCCTTGATAATATTCTATTGTTTTTGTTTTCTATATACAAATTTCATTTTCGCAAATAAAGGACCATTATGGTATTGTAAGCACCTAACTACAAGCGTGATAGTCGCTGATCGCTGGAATCGGATTTGGAAAACGGAAAAAAAATCTAACCCTTCCCTCTACTCCCTGGTATATGCAGAATAAAGTAAAAGCTAACAAATATTTAATAAATTAAAAATGAACGCGTTATTAATCATTAAAAAACTGCTGGTACTTACAAATTAAATTATACTAACGATTAATCTGTAAGTCTTACTTAATAGCAAAAATTAAAAAAAAAACTGAAATCTTCATAATTTTCAGACGGTTTTCGTGACATTATTACATTTAAAAAAAATATTTTAATTCAAAAAAATCTATTAGTATATGTAATATAAGCGAATTACAGTCGTTTTTGTTTGATGCACGGCCATCTGGTGGGATGTAATAAGAGCGGTGTCCCGCGGAGGCATTGTCCACAATAATTTGTAGCTAGCATCACTATAAAACACCCAGATAAATAATAACGTTATTTATTTTAATGAAATGCTCTTTGGGGCACCCTCGTAGTACCTACACGCTGTTATTTATAACTAGAACACAAACAAAAGAAAATATTAACTAATACACGTTAATTTTTGGTAAAATCAATTTATTTTATCCCCTGTATTGCTATAAATAATATTTTTATATACTATTGTCATATAGATTTTTATATTCTATTGTTATATATATTTTCATCTATTGACTGGTGTTATACATAAGTATCTTAGCGTTCCCCACTTTCGGCCGAGTTCTGGAGGCATTACGTGTTAAGTAGCGGAACTCAACGCCGCGCTTTGCCTCGACGCCAGAGCGAAGAAATGAAAATGTAAATATTTTATCTCCTCGAGTGGGGATTGAACCAACAACCAGTCGATTTTACAGTCACACTCTATGGCTTAATCAACTTAAAACTATGAATATTTTTTCATAAGAGTTAATAACTCTAATATGTTAAATTATTAAGTACAGTTCTGTCCTTAATATAAAAGGATATTTAACTTTTTAGTAAGAAATCTTTTTGTCTATATATAAGTAACTAACAACACCACATTTGAGACGTTTAAACCTCAGGGGGGCAAACATTGCTATTCCATTGAGAAAGGTTTTTCTTACATGTAAGTAGTAGCTTGCGTTTTCACAATGAGGTGACCATTATGGTTAAGGTGGAACCTGTTCTGATGCAGAGAATGCAGTAAAATCCATGTTAGGAATAAACAAGAAAAGATTCAAGTCAACTCCACAAGATAATTCAAAAAAAGACAAAAAAAATGTTTTAATGCGAAGGAAGCATGTAAAGAGAAAATATATCAAAACCTTGCCGTATACCAACCACAATAAATCAATAAGCACATACCTAATGATAATTTTAAATTCGTATCATTGATAATAAACACATATTAAGTCCAGTGACTGTAAATTCCACAGATCGTGGGTTCGGTCCCCACTCGAGGAAATGAAATATTTAATATTTTCATTTCTTCGCTCTAATGTAGAGGCTAAGCGTTACGTTGAGTTCACCACTCAACACACAAAACCTCCATAATTCACTGGAAAATGGAGAACAGAGTTAAAACTAGGATCTCTCTGCCTAACCTGCTGTGTGCGGGATACACCGTGAAGCTTATAAAAAAGACACAAATATATACGACAAAAACAAAAAATCCATACTAACACAAAAATAACATCTTATTTCAAATAAAACACAGTTTTTGGCAATTTCTGATTACGTTTTTAATACAAATAAAGAAAAAAATTGATAGTTGTGATAAAATTTTAAGAATTAATAGCGCGCGTCCCGCCCCGCACACGCGCTACCTCAACCAATCCCGCTGCGTCAGCCGGAAGGCGTGCCGCGGCGTCGTGGCACGTGGAATGTAACTTTTTTTTTTACAAAATAATCACTAACCCATACAGAAACAGCTAATTAATTATTTTATATATTCTGCACGCGTAGTTTTCGGCACCAAATCGTTATCAGTTTGCATGGAAAAAAAATGGTTGTGCTGCAAGAATTTATTTATTGGTATTTTGTTTATATTTTATAAGCATAAAAAATAAAATATAAACCTAATAAGAAAAATTATAAATCCTTTTTTGTTTAGTGGTAGATTGGTACCAACTTTAAAAGCAATAGCCAAAAACAAAGTATATATAAAACTATTTAAATTAGAGTTTAATTATCTATATTTAAAAAAAATAGCAATTCTCTACCAATTTAATCCAAAGTAAATACATTGTAACAGGACATACGTGAAATATAACCGTTACACAAGATCACAGCGTGATGCATATTAAATTAAAAGTGTCGACATGTGTTTTCCTTCCCACAGGAAAATACATTAGTTCTAACATTTCCCGCCCTCTCTCATCCCTTTCTCGCCTTCACCATACGTAACTGGCGAAAAGGGATAACAAAATATAGCACCCTCGTAGCTGACGACGGCTTTCAACGTAAATCTGATAAAACGAATACTTTACGACACCTCAACTCTACGAACTTTTCTTTATCTGTGTCTTGTGGGGCCATCTGACGTTTACTTAAACGTGAGAGAGAGCGGGACATCACTAGTACGCAAGCTTCGCATCGAATGTACGGCATTGGGTGAAAAAGCTCACGGGGTCCCGCCCTAAGCGTTCGCGCCTTCACCGGCTTGTCCGTGGGCTTACAAAATATATTCTAAGAAGCAGTATGTCGGCTGTGTCGAGGGGCGGCGTCGCGGGAGCCCGCAGTCATGCTGAGAGCCTCAGCGGAGTCGGTGGCATCACGTCGCGTACCCTTTCAGCGTTGCCAGAAAAAATCGACGTGTGACATTTCGATCGAAAAACCAATGTCGCCGAAGTATCGGTCTCGCTTTGAAATCGACTGTGAAATAATAACGATATGTTTATAACGAACCGCCGTCTGTGATATTGATATTTACATGAGGATACTGAAATTTAGTTTTCTTGTAGATAATTCGTTTAGTGGAGTGATTTCCTTAACGTTTGTGCTAGATCGACAATATTAGAGATTGTGTTTTGTTTAAGTATTTTTTTTGACAACTGGAATGTTATTTATTAACAGGTACGTCGCTTTCTTTTGTTTTCTTTATTATTCTCTACATGTTATAAATAAGGAATAGGTTGAGTTGCCAGCAATATAATCATTTGATTATTTGTAATGGGATGAGTAGAGCTATTTCTCCATTTAAAATTGCATAAAATTAAGTAAGTCACATATAAGAATATCTTTTTATTATAAGATAAAAAGTATGTATCTTTAGAAATATTCATAATAAGATTAGCCATATTATGTTGCATCACATATGAACTACATACCTATTTATAATGTGTAACTAAAACAGTTTAATTTTCCCGTCGGCCACTTACAGATTATAAATAGATATCTTTTATAAATAGATAGATAAATCACGCCATATCTGCTCCACGACTGGCCTTAAATTGTATTTGTATTTATATTTTAATAATTAAGAACTCTCCCGCTCTAGGTACACAAAATGCAGCATTGAGCTCTGTCACACATAACAATCAATGTTTAAATGAGCGGAAGTAGAGGGAGGAAAAATTAAGAAATAGTCTTTTTCTCGCATTATGTTAGGGGCTTAGATGGAGAGAAATGGGGGATGTAACAATCCATGTGTTTTTGTTAAAATATAATTAATTTTGATGCATATATGTATATGAGACCTATATCTATTTATATATCAAAATATATGTATCAAGTTTCTAGCTATATACTTTAGGATAAGTATAAGTCAGTATATATAACATACGAGTATATTATTTATATATTTTTGGTATCAGGCCAGTCGTGTGACTGTAAAACCGACTGGTTCGATCCCCACTCGAGGAGATGAAATATTTACCTAAATTTATATTTCCATTTCTTCGCTCTGGTGTCGAGGACAACACACAATGCCTCCAGAATTCGGCAGAAAGTGAAGAACGAAATGTCTTGACACTAAGTTCCCTCTGCCTACCCTAATGTGTGCGGGATACAGCGGGAAGCTGATTTATTTATTTTGGTATATAGATAATATACTCGTATATTACCTATTAATAATACAAATATATGCCAAATTATGCCGTGTAACTATAAATTATTCAGCTAACTTATGTATATTAACATAATTTGTTTTTAAAATCATTTTTTAAAATATAAAATAAATTTTCTCTAGTAAATCATATAACAATACATATTTTTATGTATTTTTTTCGAATTACCAGGAATATTTTAATATGTTATAGCAAGAACATAGGTATCTAATATAAATTAATTCATATAATGAAAAGATATACAGGTAGGTATAGCTATAGGTACATTTAAATATCTTCGGCTTACAGTGTATACGTACTAAATCAATTTTTAGTTTTTTCGTTATGTCCATTTTTTATACTATTCAAAATTGTAAAAAAATACAAAACTGCCCGTTGTCTATAATAGAGAATACAAATCAATTTTCGAAATTGTAAAAACCTTCTGATAATTTTCTTAATTGGCTGTTAGCAGGTTTATACTCTCAGATGACGATATGATTTCTTCTAAGCTTTTCTCTCAAGTCTATGACTAACATAAAATATACAAGATAAGTGAATTTTGTGTTTTCTATATTACTTTATTATACATATAGTGAAAATCTACACCAAACGATCACATTCATAAATAAAGATATCTTTGTTTAAGCTTTTTTAATTAAAGCTAATTGATATCACATACATTATTCATATTTAATTACGTAGGTAAGTATATAAATATTAATTTCGAAATAGTTTCAATGTAAGAATACGCAATATATTCTTATTTTATTGCTTAATAATTACATACTTTCAGTTCAATAAGTTATGTATAGTTAAGTATAAATGTCTTAACTAAGTTAATGTCGGTAAAACTAAGTAAATCGCTAGATCATTCTATAAATAAAAAATTAAAACTAAAGTTAAATAATCTTCACGCTGTATTGCGCACACAGCAGGGCAGAAAGAGGGAACCTAGTGTTAAGACGCTCCGTTCCCCACTTTCCGTCGAATTCTGGAGGCATTGCGTACTGAGTGGCGGAACTCAACGTCGCGGTTTGACTCGACACCAGAGCGAAGAAATGAAAATATAAATGTAAATAAATTTTTCACTTCCTCGAGTGGAGATCGAACCCACAACCAGTCGATTTTACAGTCACACTTTGTGTCTTTGCGCCACGACCGGCCTCAAAAAATATTTGGTTTTAAAATCTATTTCTAGGTGAATATAGAGAGATGAATGTATGTTCAGAGTAATAAAATTATATATTTTTCAGTAAACTTGGTAGATTTTATAATATTAATATGTTAACTAACATTTTATCTTATTTAACAACATTCATGACGGCGCAATAGGACAATTGACCAGATGGTGGTAGGTTGAATTCCCAAAAAAGAACCAAAAAAGAAATAACGCGTAAAAGGGTCCTAGAATTAGGTTTCTTATGCCAGCTCATGGTAAATACTAATGAAAAAACGTGAATTATAATTTTATTAGTAATCAGGCAAAAAAGTACATTTCGTAAAACCTGTTTCATTTTATTTAGTGTAACTAATGGCTAAGATGAAAATAAAGACATATACTTACTTTATTGAAAAATAACAAAAAAAGATCTGTAAACTTGTTTTTTTTCGTAAAATTGAACGAAATATACCTATTAGTTTGTAATTTTTTTTGTAAATTATGGTGATAAGGTGACTAAATTTAATTGGGTTTTTAAAGGATTTTCATACGAATCGTTATTATAATATAACATTTTTTTTCTGAGCTTATTAGTTACCATGGTAATTATTATTATTTAAAATACACAATTAAGTTAAATGAGAGTCCTAACGTACAGCAGAAACGGTAAAAAAAAATTCAAATATAATTATTTCTAAAAGTATCGATTCATATATACTTTTACATATTATTGATAATCATGATTTCATTTATTTTTAAAATATGTATATTTTTTACGGTTCCGTATCGTTTAAGGTAAAACCCTTTATAAGATCAGTTTGTTGTCTTTCCGTTTTTGTTGGAATTCAAACCATATACTATAGCCAACCAGATATAGGTATGGTCCCATGATTTCCTGAAAAAATCGTATTTCTACTATTTAAAAAAAAACGTGTAAAAAGATAGAATAAGAAAGAGAGAATAAAAAATAAATGAGGTAGTTCTGGTTTACCTAGAATAATGACATTTAGCAGCTAGCATCTACACTCTACAGGTAGTACTAGTTTAGGTTCATCTAAAAACTATACACTTGTGATTTAATCCTAAAAAAATAATAGCCATCAAAGAGAGTTACAATTTGGTATTAACACCACTAGTTCAAGTGAGGTATCAGATGACAGGCCTCTGGCTAAGCTAAGCTTGAATTTCAGAAAAAGCTCGAAATCTCCGATTTTTATACGGAACCCTCGGTGGACGACCCCGACTCGCACTTGTCTTGTTGTATCTGCCAAGATTGTTATAATGAATCGAAATTATAAATAATCCTAAAATACTGTTTGTTGACGTTTGGTAACTTTAATTACAAATTAATACATCAATTTAAAATGGATTACGATTAAAGTGAAAAAAGATAGCTGAAAGTGTTTCATATTGCGCGTTCTAAGCGCACTCTAAGCGAATCTAGAATATTGGCAATTTTTTTTTTAATTTTGCTACAGCTCACGACTTCTAAAAACATTATAGAACGTTCGAGATTTAAATGTAATTTAAATTGGTTCTCGATTTAAAAATAATTTGAATCGAGAACGTTCTTCATAAATTTGAAAACTGTTTTTTTAGTGCTGTAATTTTACAAAAATAATATATCCAAATAATATTATGCAAATATAAAAATATATTTTAAATAAAATCTTAATTGCGTTAAATAAAAAAAATTACATTCATTGAAATTTATTACTTATTGGGTAAGTAATTAGATTTTATTTTCATTATAATTATACTACTGATAATACGTATTCCATATCAATATAAAAGAATATCAAATAGCAATATTTGCTTGACTTGACACTAAATATATGGACTGTATTACATTTAAAAATAACATTTTAACATTTTTAAAGTATTATTCCACATTTAGGAAAGAAAAATGCGCTCTAACCACTAAGCTTAGTGGTCAGAGCGCCTGGTCGGATTACTGGAGGCGCGGGTTCGAGTCCCGCTACGTTAACATTTTTATACGTTTTCTAAATAAGTACATTTTGTAAAAAAAAATATATTCAAAATTGAAGTATTGCATCCGTCCCAAAATTTATCATATCACATTCATTTAAAAACCTTCAAATTGAAGTTAAAGAGTAATACAATACTTTAAATAATTTTACATATAAATCGATTTGCAACATTACGAGATGGGTGCCTCGTAACTTAATATTATATCAAACCTAATGACGTAACGAAATTTTATTAAAAAAAAGTTTAGGAGTTTAAGCAGCACAAATGTTTAACCCATCAATTCCATTGTCATACGCCGTTTTAAAAAAATTGAATCTTTATTCATTTAATATGATTAAAGTTAATTCCATGAAACTATACAGTTTGAAAACAGCTGCGAAAACGTATTTAGACGTCTAATAGTATCACGTGGGAGGACTTAAGGAGTATAATGCTTTGAAGGCTGTTAGAATTTAAGTAATCCTGTTGCCTGATGGCTGCGAGTGGAGATCTGTCAACCCGTTGCTTTGTGACGCAGCGGTCTCGCGGCGGGGAGCCGTAGATAATACAGATTAGATGTATATCTGGAGGCATGACAT
>DWQW01010121.1:0-12400 GCA_018249695.1 Heliconius erato demophoon | reverse complement strand
GTACAGGAGCTAATATAAGTTATTTTACAAAGAATACCGTGAATACTTATCCAAATAAATAAATTAATAATTAAGGCTGTTTGTAATATATCTATTTCTTAAATGAATAATCATCTAATTCAAGCGGCCTGCCAGCGGCCAGCCGCGGGCAGGCCGCTAGTATTAAATAAATATTCGTTAGGTACAAGGCGGACCTTGTCCGTGACCACGTGCGTGACCGTCAACGCGACATTTGTGAGTTCTGTTATGGAATGTATGGAAAATATATTTTTTGTTTTAGTTTCACACTTAGCAGGATAGGCTGAGGGAAGAATAGGGTCCTAGTGTTAAGATACACTTCCGTTCCCCACTTTCTAGAGGCATTGCAGGGTGAGTAGCAGTACTCAACGCACTATGAATTACAAGCACCTATGAATATAATATAGCAAAGTTTAGTGTTGATGGAGATGAATAAAAGTCTACTTACCTTCTTATTTCATATCTATCTATATGAGCGGTGGGTACGCACGCAGAACAATTGCCGATTTTTATATGTATACATCCCGATTCGACGAGAATTCCTGGTTAAAAAGTAGCTTTTATGTTGCAACCCTAAAGGATTTGAGGAGCAACATATGTCATAAAGTCTACTTTTCTTGTTAGTCAATTTTTCAGTATTAGTCCTATAAAAATCAGTTCAGCTGTTTCGAAGATCATAAGCACTAGAAAAATTAGAAATCACAGACAGAAACTTCATTTTTTTTTATTTATAGATATAATAATAATATGATAAAAAAAACATACGCGATCGAGGCAACAAAGGTTCACGACACTCCAAACGGTCTTCATCACGCATCGTTCCAAAATAAACTGATTGTAAAATAATAATATATGAATCCCGGGACTTTATATCTCGAGATTTTATATCGCGGGATTTATTTGAATCGAATTTGTAGTTTTATTATTTTAAGGGTTCCAACGTTATGCGACACCACTCGTCAGATAGTATCACCTGAACAGAGAGTCTTTGCACTAGGTTTCCTCTGTCTACCCAGCTATATGGGGGGTACACTGTGCACAGCTATGTAGCTGTAGCTTCACAGCTATTTTTAATATTTCTAACATTGAAAAAAACAAGGTTATTTTTGGGTCTACGTAATAATTTATTAAAATACTAGTGGCCCGCCCGCGGCTTCACTCGCTTGAACTACATAATTATTAATATTAATATTATACGTTAAATAAATTATAACTTGAATTTTATTTGTTTTTTCTCGCACCAATTCTCGTATTTATCTGAGCGGTAGATATTCGCGTAAAAGACGGTTCAGGTGTTTCATAGATTAACTCGAATAAACAGAAAGACAGACATAGAATAAAATGTTTGTTTGTGTTTTATTAAAGTATAAAATGTAAACACGCACACACACACACACATGCATATTAAAAAACACATTTATTATGAAAACAGAGGCAGACATTTAGTTTTTATTTAACGTGCCGTGAGATTTTACATATACCAAGTAATAGTGCGTTTAAAATCTTCTGATAGATCTGAAATTTGGATCAAGACAACAGTTCTGATGATAATGAAGTTTCTAGAATAATCAATATTGTTGTTACCCCAAAACGACCGCTGCAACAAAATGGCGGATTACAAATTTTTACTATTTAATATAGGGACTAAATCAAACGGGCTTTATTTTGAAATACGTATTGTAAAATGAATAATTTCAAAATGCAGCACAGATCGAGCTGGAAAGTGGCCAAAGGTACTTCTGAACTAAAAAAAGATAGACAGACGGTCTTGTTTGATATGTCTTGGCCAGCACTCTGGTGCTAAATTAATAAATTGAATAATATATAAAAGATATCCACAAGACCTTTGAAATGGAGCCGAAAGGTAGCTATCTGGACTTCTAAATAAAGACAAGTCGTGTTTGAGCTACTAAGCTAGCGAATACTAATGATGCATTTAAAGAAATTACAAGATTAAAAGCAAACTAAAGTATTAAATAAAAAACAAGCTTTTATTGAAGAGGTGCTTGTAGTGCATATAATAAATAGAATTTTAAAAAATGTAATGTATTTAGAGCCTTTATAAAATTATTATTTTAATTTTAGTTTAAGTGAATCATATGGATTGTTTTAGGGAAATTCTTAAAGCTTTTAAACTGACCATACACCATAATCCAGTGGATGGAGATCAGGATATGACGGCGGCCCTTCATCATCCTTCATCTCCAAAAATAAAATCTTTTGCTTAAGGATTGCAGAATTTCTTCGAATTTTTGATTGTTGAATTGAACTCTAAGTAGATGGCCAGATCTTTTTCTGTAACAACCAGAGGAGATTTCATTGTATCTATCACACTGTACACAAACATTTGACTAATAGCAAGCGTATGGAGAATTTTAAAAATTTGAGTTGGCGCCATATCTACCTTATGTAAAGCAATTATATATAACGATTCGCGCGATATATATCACCTGATGGTAAGTGATCACTGCCGCCCACAACCCCGTGCAACACCAGAGGAGCTGCAGGTGCGTTGCCTGCCTGTAAGGTGGATTGGGTTCCGGAGCCCGGAATTAACTGATGCGAAACGCAGTGGCATAAAGAAACTACTTCATGCCGGTTTTAAATGCCGGGGGTGGTAAAGATCCGGTCGAGTGGGCCCATAGGTGTTGCCATTGCTAGCGGCGTGACTCTACCACACGTACTTTAGTCGCCTCTTACGACACCACCAGTACCAGGATGATCCTATTCTAGGCCGGGATACACATGAATACAAACACGGCATATATTGGCGCATATAAAAATATAATGAACAATCATATAAAAATGACAGATTCTAAACTCAAAAATAATACTTTATACATTTTTAATTGTAACAGTGTTTATAACCAGACTAAATAGAGATAAAATATAAAAAAAAATATTTAGAGGACAATCTCTGGAGAAATTAATTGGTAAATCCCATTTGGGAAATACGTTACACATCACTACTTGTTTATTTTGGTCCTGACCTTTTATCTAGTTTGAGGTCGGAGTTCTCAGATTAAAACAAAGTTAATATCATTATATTTATATTACATTGGCATTTTTTTATGTTCACGCATTTTTTTTAATAGATAGAGAATAAAAGTGTAATCACATATAGCAGGGTAAACATACAACACGACGCTATGAACCAACAGAGTGTCTTAACACTATGTTCCATGTGCGGGATACATCGTGAAGGTGTCGATAAATGTGACCATAGCATAGTAGGAAGAAAGAACCTAGTTTTGATGACATTTAAGAATTCAAAATCGACGTCGCAACTATCGCACGGTGTCTGGAGTTACTGGAACTATTGGTTAAAATTATTCAATTTCTCGAGTGGGAATCGAACTCACAACCAGTCGGGTCAGTCACACTTTGTGCCGCTGCGCCACGACTGGCCTCAATAACATTAGTTTAGAAGTATTCATTACGTGTGACGCAGTTACGAATAACTTAAACAGCCACTACTATAAAAATACTACTAGGCGTAGCCGATCTGACACTTTCATTCTTAAAAAACATATCGGATTGAGAAAGGGATATCCCTCGTTCTATTTTACGCAATTACCTATTTCCTATAATAAACCTAAATAATTAAAATTCACCTCCAATACCTACGACTCGATTCATTGAATGAGGCGTGTGTGATGTTATCGCTTTGATAGGCTTGTGTCTGTGTGAGTCATTCTTAAGAAATGTTTATTTTACAACGATAATTTTATTATTTATTTTGTTTGAAAAATTCACTTTTTCATTTTTGACAAAATTTCTTTTATTTTAATTGTATTAGGTTTTTATAGAGTAGTTAAAACTGTGCTTTTATTTAAAGTGGTGAAGATAAAAACACTCTGTATAATATTGGCGTTTTACCTTTGTCGCGAAATGTGGATTCACCGCCTTTTAGCGAAGAAGACTTTGGATCATCTGTAGAGCAGAGATGCAATCCTTTCTTTTTGACCAAAACTCTTTTATACCTCCAGAACTAAGCTAAACTTTTCTAATACAAATAACTAAGAATAGGTAGGTGTAATTTTGCGAAATAAAGCCTTGTGGGAAACATCTTTCACAGAAGAAAGGATGCTTTCCTTTTATGCTCTGCTCAATGGGTCCCCACAGACTGTAATGCATCGGCAGTAAGGAAAAGCTTTTTCCATATTGCAGGCAACTTTAGTATCATGAGAATTTGAAAAGAAGAAGAAATGACTTTAATATTAGCTTCCAAATTTGTAAAACCCGGGTAGCGTTTTTTTAATATTCGCATAACGTATACTAGACCAGTCTAAACTATAAAAAAATTGCATGTAATTTGGACGTATATTTTTCGAGAAAATGTAAAGTTTAAATAATTCAACCCTCTGTTTACGACCGCAAGCGCAGGCTCGAGTCTCTCTTTAGTAGAAACGAATTGCTTTCTTGCTTCTTAGAATAATGAAAACAAGTTGTTCATGATTGAACGTATCAATCTGTTGGTGGATGCAGCATAATAAAAGTATAATTTATATAAAAGGTGCGGGCGAAGCCGCAAGTGGGCCGTTAGTGTTGTATATAAGTAGTCGAGTATATCCAGAATACTTTTGCATTTTTGGTTTATTTTTATGTATATTATATCGTTTATTATTCTTTAATATTTCCCCATTTAGTATAATATCTGTAATTAACTTAAGAGGACAAACATTGCACAAAGTAGTTCGTAAATCCCATTTGGGAAATACGTTAGACATTATTGCACGTTTATTTTGGTCCTGAATTTTATCTCATTTGAGGTCAAAGTTCGGGGCGTTGAATCTCATCTCTATGTATAATAAGACAGTAAAAATATTTTGTCTGTACATTTAGTAATTTTGACTGAAATGGATAGAGGAACACTTAAAAAGAATAATAGAAAGCAAAAATATATATTTTTTTATTTCTTGTCTGTCTGTATGTCTGTCGATTTGTATGGTCACATTTTTCTCTAAAAGTACTGAATCGATTTACTTAAAAGTTTCACCAATTGCTTTGTTTTAACTCAACTTAACAGTTAAAGTTTTATTTTTTAGGTTTAACATTCTAATCGGTTCATTAAAAAAAAGTTATCGTCTTTTGAATGAACTCAAAGCTGAACTCAAAGTTTGTCTGCGAATGTTATATAGCAATCGCGTTGATAAGATTCTTGGCCAAAGAATGACATTCGAAACGTCTTAATTATATGACTGTTGATAAAAATATATATTCTTGAAGCACTATTATACAATATTTTATACAATAAAGTAAACAAAATTGAATTGTTAATGGAGATTACCCTCATAAATCATAACAGTCAAGTTTAAGTCATAATTAATTCAACACAGAGATAAAGAACGATTTGCTCTTCAATGAATGAATATCAAGTACATACATTGATTTTTTGGTTCGTTCGTTCGTTTGAAATAAATCTATATAAAAATGCCTAAAATCCTATCTACGTGTACACTGTAATAACTACATATTTACCAATTGCACATTTAGCTAATAATATATGTAACTAATTTAAAAACTGTACAGGAGTTAATATGCAATCATTACAGTTATTTTACAAAGAATATTATGAATTCTTACTCAAATGAATAATTTAACATTTAAGGCTGTTTCTGAAGCAGTAAATTAAATTTTTCACTGACATCAGCACATTTACCACAGTTTTAAAATGATGATGGGACTTACATAATATAGGTAAATAGAACGTTATGTTACAAAAATATTTTTTTTTATATTAGTCATATTTTTTAGTTCAAAACAATCACAAATTATTATAGAAATTACGATAACGTAGTAAAAAAAATATATTAGAAGTCATTATAGTTGTCAATCAATTCCGTGTATTAAATCGATAATCATGTAGATTAGGCGGGCGAAGCCGTGAGCGGGCTGCTAGTAAATAATAAACTGTATCAACTTTTTTATAATGAATTAAAATTAATCAGCTTCACGCTGTATCCCTTATATAGCAGGGTAGGCAGAGGAAACCTAACGGGACAAAAATAGAGTTGGGGCACTCCGTTTACCACAGGCATTGCATGTTGAATGGCGGAACTCAACGCCGGGCTTTTGTCTTGGTGCCAGAGTGAACCTACAACCGTCGCGTTACAGTTCTAGATTAGATTGAAAAGATTTCCTTTTTGTATTTATATTGATTAATAAAAATACTAAATATTTGATTATCTCTAGTGGAATGGTCGAATATACAACCTGTCGCGTTTACAGTTGCACACTTGTGCCCCTGCGCCACGACCGGCCTCTGTATCTGCCTAGATCTATAAAATATTTGTGATATAAAAAATGTATTTTCTTCAATGATATTGAAATCCGTACCAAATAATCTATACTTAATATTATACAACTAACGAGTTTGTTTGGATAAACGTGCTAATCTTGACGTGTCTTAACTATTTGATTTAAAATTTAAATTTCAGTCTTTATTTCATTAATAGTCCATTTATCAAATAATGCTAAGGGGGGATTATTTTTATACTAAAAAATCCGTTAATAATAATATAGAGATTTTTCTCAACTACTCATTCGGACCAGTTCTCGTTTATACTCCTCTCGTTCTTTCATTTCTCATACTTGTTCTTTTCTTTCATTCTTCTATTTCGTATTTTGCCAGGTGGGATACTCTACTCTATCCTTTATTTCATGCTGCTAGCCAGAAGTTCTACCTGGTTGACAGAGCAGTAGGATGGCAGAGTATGTTTGACGGCATGAATTTGGCATGGCCCCGCAGCTCCATACAGAGAGTGCGGCTGGCTACCTGCCTTAATCTTACTGCCATCCATATATATTTTGAAAACTAAATTGTTAAGGCACTGCACTTGGTCACTTGTCGCGAAGAACTTCAGGCTCATACGCTCTGCCAGATGCGGGCTCTCAAGCATAGGTACAAGCTGCTGGATCTCCCTTCCCACTATATCCGGGATCAGCACCCTCTTGACTCTGTACTGTGTTGCTACTTCGAGAACGCAAAAGAGGAAACCCGCCGTGTGGAGGGAGTACGTGCGATAGGCATTATAAATTTTTTGAGCAAAGCTGCGCTGAAAAAAGTTTAGCCTCTTTTGAACCCCGAGTTATCAAATTGAACAGAACTATTGGTATTATTACTGCTGCGTATATCGTGTAAAATATCTCCGGATGAAGTCCCAGCTCATCCCAGCGGCCTTGGTAAGCTGTTTGTATATGCTCACAACTTTTTTGCAGGTGCCGTCTTACTCTCATTTCATCGTCTTCCCTTGAAACACCATGACGACGTAATCTACGAAATCCTGTGAGTATACTCCTTTTGCAGGGCCCATAGGATGGGTCCAACAATGGACCCCTTGCACGCAACTTTTGCTTCTGCTCTTACAGTGTTCTTTACCTGCGTACCTCACCCACCCCCGTCGGTCTTCCAGGTAGCTGTTAATCAGTTTGCGGAGACCTTCTGGGCTCTCCTCCTTGGCTAAAGACTGTATTAGATCACCTTAAGTGGAAAAACGCGGCGTTGAGTTCCGCCACTCAATACGCAATACCTTGAGAACTCGGCGGAAGTAGAGAGCAGAAGTGTCTTAACACAGGTACCCAGGCTCCTTCTCTCTACCCTGCTATGTAAGGGATACAGCATAGAGCTAAAAAAATTACGTTCATTATTTCGATATAACCCTCATACTCGTATTTACTTACGGTAAGAGTTATTTCGGACACTAGGAACGTGTCAGATGTCATTCACAGCTTCTGGCTATTTACAAGCGATCGTGGCTTATGGAAAAAAGTAGTATAATATAGAACGCGATTACTAGTGGTAAAAAAGTAAATTATTTTTGTAAGTTATATTTTTTTAATTATTTTTATTTTACCGATTCGGTTACAACAAAATATAATGTTAAGTTACGTCACCGAACACCTAATGGGGAAACACGTACTTACATAGTTTTTAAATTTAAGTTCAAACCTATTTTTCCTTAAATAATAAAAAATATAAATACTATAATTTTGTACTTTAAAATAAATATTTAATATGATATATTATGTTTTTGCATATTAATAGTTATACTTAAGAGATAGCTTCCATGACCATTAGTGATAACATTGAACGACTTTATACAAAAAAGAACAATTGTTATTTGATTATTCACAATTTTTTTAAGCTCTTTGCCTCGTTAATAGGGCAAGGAAATTTAAATATTAACTATTTTCTCCCCCCGAGTGGGAATCGAACCGAACTCGTCGTTTTTACAGTCAGATACTTATGTTTCTGCTCAACGACGATAGCTTAAAGTTTTATAAATTAAATAGATTTATAACATTGAGGCGCGCAGGGGCACAAGAGTGTGACTGTAAGGCGACGGTTGTGGGTTCGAATGAATTATTATTTATTAATGTTTTCACTTTTTCGCTCTGACATCAAGACAAAAGCACGGCAATTAGTTCCGCCACGCAACACGCAATGCCTCGCAAAATTCGGGGGAAAGTGCCTTAACACTATGTTTGCTCTACTCTGCTGTGTGCGGGATACAGCGTGAAGCTGATTTGATTTGATTTTTGATTTATGATATTAATTTACTTTAATTGATTGAAAGTTGCATAAAGCGCTTACTGTTTATTATAAAGTTATATAGGATTTAGTTGCTACCAGTCGATTCGATCGTTCGTAAAAATATTACGTATGGGAATTTATAATAATATATTTAATATTACGGAAAATATATTAGATTTCCTAAGTTTTTGTGTGTGTGGGTGCTAAATTATCATCATGAGAAGTGTCATTTTTAAGGTAATATTGTGATAATTAGGGGGCTTATGTTTAAACGTCACCCAAAATTGTATTTATTTTACAACCAATAAAATTCGAAACGTTTACCAAAATGGTTAAATGGTCACCAAATAACGTTTCCTAAAATTAATAAATAATAAATAAATTCAATTTTTTCTTATTATTGAGTGCCATATAATTATATGGGCGCCATTTGAGGTCAGTCGTGGCGCAGCGGCACAAGGTGTGACTGTAAAACCGACTGGTTGTGAGTTCGATCCCCACTCGAGGGGATGAAATATTTAGTTAAATTTATATTTCCATTCCATAGCTCTGGTATCGAGGTTAAGCGCGGCGTTGAGTTCTGCCACTCAACACGCAATGCCTCCAGAATTCGGCGGAAAGTGGGGAACGGAGTGTCTTAACTCTAGGTTCCCTCTGCCTACCCTGCTGTGTGCGGGATACAGCGTGAAGCTGATTTATTTTATTTATTTTAAAATTAACTTCATACTAAATATCATGTATAGTCACTAAATAAATGTTGCCAATATTTTATGTCACGAGTTTTTATTTGGTAATTTTTGCTGGACTAAAAAAGCTAACGATCGGTCATTATATATTCCCAAACCGTCATCACTTGTTTATTGTTATTTAAAATTAATAAAATTTGATAATAGTGCAAAATAGTATAGGTATGTCAGTCTTAACATTATAACCACCTACCCGCTGGTTTACGCACACATAGCAGGGTAAGCAGATGGAACCAACATACTGTTAATGTTCCGTACTCCATTCCCCACTTTCTGCCGAATTTCTCGAGGCATTGTGTGTTGAATGGCGGAACTCAACGCCAGCATTTTGCCTTGGTGCCAGAGCGAAGAAATGAAAAAATATTAATAAATGATAATTCATTCCCAGTGTCGGGATCAAAGCCACAACCACGACGGCCTTAATATTGCTGTAAAATTAAAACATAGAAAGCAACATAAAAATAGGTTTTATTTTCATTTCAAATTATAGATTAACAGAGCCACAAAAGAACGATTTATTTATATAGGACGACGTCAATATAATTTAGAGTAAGGTTCTTGATAGTAATATAATTTTTTTTGTAAGACGTTGTTTGGTGACCATTTCTCTGTTTTGGAAAACAAAAATAATATTTGTACAATTTATACAATTTTTAATAATGTTTATTTATTTTGGATCATAATATGACGTACTTTAGGGCCCTTCTTATATACTTAACTTAATTTTTTTGGAGTTATTTATTATATTTGGTACTTAGGCTTAGCTCCTTAAAATATTTTTGGTGATCGTCTAAATTATAGCCATAATCAAGTACTTGTAACGGTAATAATGCGTGGTATTAAATACTGTTGAAGTTGACTCGGAAAGCTGATGATTGCTATACATTTCTTGTTAATAATATTATTGAAGCCTGTTGTCGTGAAGGAGCATAAGAGTGACTGGCTGTGGGTTCGATTCTCGACCAAGAAAATTAAATATTTTAGATTTTCATTTCTTCCCTCTGATATCGAGGGAAAAGCGCTGCGTTGGATTTTCAGCTGCTACACATAATGCCTCCTGAATTTAGCTGAAAATGGAGAGCGAAGTGTCTTAACACTAGACTCCTGTGTCTACCCTGCTATATGCGGAGTACAGTGTGAAACTAAAAAATTAAAAAGAAAACTACTATCAGATAAATATGGCGCTGCGTTGATACCAACAAAGGTATAATATGCAGGAACACATTTACTGAACCCTACAATAATAAGAAAGTGATATATATGGATTTACTACGTAGTGTTCTATGGATTTTCTGTATTACTATTACTACTACTACTAATATTATCTTCTTCCTTCATTTCAAGAACCTACTTTAAGGGCAGCACTAGTAAAGTTATTGCTAGTGCTGCCCTTAAAGTAGGTTCGGGAGGCCTCTGCAGCTCAGCAGCAGCAAGTGCAGCTCTGAGTTCCTTTTCCTGCAGTACCATGAGCATACGCACAACCAATCCACGAAATTCTAAGTAGTTTTTATCCGACTTCGGCGGAGTCCGTAAAGGGGTTTTATATTTTTAGCCACTTTATAGAGATTTTTGTTTAGTATATCCGTTCCTTTATAATTTATAATGTAATGTATGCAGTCGGGTTTTGTTTATAATTCACTTGTTACTCTTAATCTATAGTAATACATAAATATATATCACCATATTTTTTTAGGTGTATTAAAGAGTTTTATTTCTTAAATTTTACAGATGAGTGTAAACTTAATGGTTTTTATGGCATTTTTAACGGTTGCCATTGCTGCCTCTCATAGGATTAGAAGACAAATAGATCTAGGTAATTATATATTTTATTTAGCTATATACAGCTGTCTAGGCACAATAGAATAGTGTTTGTAATCTTGTTGGTTGTTGGTTTGAATCCGCATTTGGAAGAATAATCAAAAAATATTATACTCTATTCGTTTCAGGCAAAAGCTTACAACCAAACAGAAAATATTTTCGACCCATTTAGAAATTCATTAAAATATAGATAAATGGAAATGATAATTTCTAAAATTGTTTTGCAGATTTGCCTCCCACCAAAGATATTGAATGTGTGATGGAGGATGGCTTACCGGGTATCTGCGTGTTATATTACCAATGTAATAAAACTCACGTCTTACCCGGTGGACTTGTACCTGAAAGTGACATCAGGTATATTTTTTCAAACTTAATGTTTTCCCAGTTTAAAGGTTTTTTTTTTAATATTTTTTATCGTGAGGCAAAATTGAAATAAAGTTTTGGTATACCAAAAACAAATTAAAAGGTACTGTACGGTTACAGAATCGAAATTCTTAATTTCTTGCGGAGAAGGCGAAGGCTTTTCTGTTATGCATTAAATAAATCGTAATTTAAGTGTATTGGAAATTGATTTGATTTTGCTCACAAAAATTATCGTATTTAATAGAAAAATGTTTAGTTATTTCACATCTATGTAGGTAAACCGTAATTACGCGCACACTGCAAACGTAGTTTCTCCCATATAAATTCCGATTCCGGAAAAATTCTGGGTGAAAACATAGATTATACAGGGTGAAAGTGTCAGCACCACTTTAAATAAAACCACAGTCACAGTCAAATTTTAAAATCATTGTTTTTTGGGTTCTATTACATTAATAAAAGCCCCCAGTAACATTTTTGCATATATATCTTCCATGTACAGACACTGATCCGTTACGATTTTAATAGATATAAGTATAGATTATATATTTTATTTGAAAAAAAAACCTTCTTTTTATTTTTGGCTTCACTTTAATTGTATTATGCTTTTATACAATAGTTAAAACTGTGCTTTTATTTAAAGTAGTCAACATAATAAAAAATATTTATGAAAACAAAAATCCCGGCTGCATAAAATTTAAAAAAAAATAAACAAGCCCAATAGTTTATTAGGATTAACAGTCGGGACCCCTTTAAATTATGCGGGGTTCCTCGTAAAGATTTTATTGATTGAAGGATTATTTACAGGTCCCTACTGTTAATCCTAATAAACTATTGGGCTTGATGTTGTTGTTATTTTCTTTTTAGTTTTATGCAGTCGGGGTTTTTGTTTTAATAAATATTTTTTTTATTTTTCACTTTT
>DWQW01010120.1:0-12400 GCA_018249695.1 Heliconius erato demophoon | reverse complement strand
TTTTGTACTTTTATACATTTTTGGAAACCCGACGTTTCGAACACTTTGCAGTAGTCCGTGGTCACGGGTAGACTGAGGTGGCATTCGTCTGTCAGTTGACATAATTATTATATCAAACTACCGCTAAATTTCCACCGTATAATATTATTAAAAGCCTTCACTTCTAATATAATATTAAATTTGTTACACTGTAAACAAAGCAAGATGAACCAACGTATGAAACCATCATCGACAGCTTGTTACGGGCGCTCTCGTCGAGAAATTTCATCTAGCGTCAGCCTACGCGATATTCTGTTTAGCCTTTGTGGGCTATGAATAAATGTTTAGTATGTGTTATATTGTGGCATTTTTTATATATGTAGGGCGTGAGTAAAATTTGATTTATTTATTCATCTGGTTACCTGGAGTATGTAAGTGTTTGAATTTATAGATTTGTGTAGAAATATAATATGAATCACGAGGCAAAGCGTGGCGTTGAATTTGGCACTCAACACGTCTGTCTCATACAACGACTCTAGAATTTGACGGAATGTACCTCAACGGGACCGTAGCGTCTTAACACTAGGTTCCTAGGTTCCCTTTACCTACCCTGCGATTTGTGGGATACATTTTTAGCTTCACTAAAAAAATGTATAATAATATTTATTGTCAATAATTTTATTAAGTAGCTATTTTGATAGCTTCTATTAGCATAGAGCCTCTTGGAACAGTATGTATTTTGGGTATAAGTTAAAAATAAATAAATAAATAAAATAAAATATGCATGGCAATACACATAAATAACATAGTTAATTATGAATAATACAAACTATATATTATATATTGAATACTATATTAATCGAGACGAGTTCGTGTATTATCGTCCCGAGTGTAGCGACCGTCGTTCCGTCTATATAGGTGGTGGTGATGCTGGAAGGCAGCGGTCGTGTCGAACTCTTAAGTACTATGGTATTAATAAATATGATGCACATAAAGACTCGTACCAAGTATATTATAAATATAATATAATAATTCGAAGCCTATGATGGCACGATCTTTTAGGATCGAATTTCTTATAAAGGCAATATATGTGTAGCAGCGACACATATTGTGGATCAAAGTTATCTTTGATTCATATTATAATATTGAATGTTGCTGGACGTCGCGGAGGCTAACATGATGGGCTTATGCGAACTGTTATAGCGACATTATCAATGTCGTGGCTGATGCCGTCTCGCAGTACGCTCGCGGTACGTAAGCTATGCCTGTATGGCGTTGGTCATTGACATATTATAATACCACTTCTACGACTTGGTATACGACTAGTAGGTGTGTGGTGCTATTTTATGTCCCAGCTCCGGTGTATGTAGTAGTGTCCGCGTGTCTCATACAGGTGTGTGGTGCTATTTTATGTCCTGGAACTCTGGTGTATGTAGTAGTGTCCGCCTACGGTTCGAGATATGTGGGGTGTGTGCCGTGCGTTTATTTAACATATCGGCCGCCTAGCGGTAGTGCGTTCGTTCCAACGACTTATATTGATCTCACAAATCAATGAACATCACGAATCACTATTCTAATACAATCTTAATATAAACAAGCGTAACAAGTACCTTCAGAAAGATCACACACAAACGTCTCGGAGGGTTCAACGATGACTGTAAAGCTGCGGTCTGGTCGGAACTCACGGTGTAGGGGCGGGGCGGTGCCCGTACTCTTTCTTCCTTTTATTATAATTAGTTCGCAGTTATAGTGGAGAGGAAGATAGGACGCACTCTTGGCTTTTCTTCGGACGAGCTTCGAATTATGACAATGTCATATTCCAGTTATCTAAATAACTGATACAAGAACAACTTCTGATGGCAAATATCTTATTAAAGCGATACCTTCTAATGGCATAATATCTTAACACTGTTACCTCTGAATCTCTAAAAGATTTTGGGTTCTTCACGATCACAACCATAAACGATTCTAACTACTAGACACATCACGAGCCAAGGCATTATTTATTAAATAATATTTTTAAAGGTGCTTGGGATATCAGTTACACTCTATTTTGAATAATTTTTGAATTTAATTAAAATGATACTCAAAGAAAATACGTACATACATATTACGTGTGGTGTTTAGACAATAATTCTAGAATGTTTCCGAGGATAATTTGATAACAGCGTTTTTCTGTTTTCCTCCATGAATCTGATATGAATATGCTAATACAAGTTAGCGTATCATTTAAGGCATTTAAATATAATTTCCAACATTTCGTTGAATATTTTCTACTTTATTTTACATCTATTTCTACTTGTACTTAGCTGCCTTATTAATTAAATGATGATTCCACGAGCAACTTGAAGATTTCATTTTCAACGTTTAAACTTGTGCTTCCATGAGCTTTTTATGTCATACTTTACTGCAATATTCAGCAGTTTATTTTACTTTTGGTATTTTCAAAGGCTGAATGAATTAAACTGGAAAGTATTATTCTAAAACTAGTGGCCTCTGCGTGGCTTCGCTCGCTTTTACTACACAATTATTTATTTTCTCATCTCAATTTCTTTCGTGATATAATATTATCATTTTAAAGACAAAATATCATTACAATGATAGCCTTTCCCCTTTAGTTTGCTTGTTAGTACTAGTCGTAGATGTTTCATTATTAATTCTTTCTTCTAAAGGCTTCTGTAAGGCTTCGTCTTTTAATAACATTATTCATAATTTTCTTTACAATTATTATTTTTTTGCAACTAGCAACAAAAGGTTTTTAAATAATCTTAATAACGGTAAAGAGTATGAGGAGTATAAATGGTAAACAGAGTGTCTTAACACCAAGTCCCATTTGCCTGAGTTTGTGATTTTGATTGCATAGTAAGTAAGCTTATTTTTAAATAATTTGCAATTATTTTGTTTTATTTGAAGGAAACATTTCCATATAACAGCTTCCATTTCCTTGATAAAACACCACTTAACGACACACATATTTTATTTTTATTGTCCAAAAATCTTGCAGACAGACGAGTAATCTCTATGTATAAGGTGATGTGAACATATTTTTTGTGTGTGATGTGATAAGTATATATTTAATTGATTGAAGCGAATTGAGTTTTGAACATTATTTTTATTTAAAAAAAAACAAACATAAAAAGCAAAGAACTGTAAGTTCGAATACATAGTATTTTTTTATTCTCTTATTTATTACAATAGATGGTATATAAAATAAATCTTTTTAATTTTATATTAATCATACGTCGCTATTTTTTCCAAGTATATATTTTACTTACATGTAAGTGTTTACAAATGGAACTAAAACTCCCATTCCAAAATAAATAGATTCTTTCTATTATTATACGAACATCGTTCTGCACATATGTATATAAAGAAACGTTACGTTTCCTCTTAAATCATTTTCGCACACGATTGCCGGTCATTTAAAATTCGAGCTGTATTAGTATAAGGAACGTGAAGCCATCCCAACCCAATATATTCTTAAACATATGTAATATATTGTTCGCATATAAAACCCTTGTAGTGTTATTGTAATGCGACGATATTAAGTTCAAATGAAAGTTGGGGAAAGTTTCCTTTTTAAGTCACCACCCGTCCACCACTCAATTTGTCATCGATCTAAATATCTATGACCGATTAGAATTTTATCTAATAAGATAAAAAAACTAAGGTCTTGTAAACGAAAAAAGTACTTTAGTTAATTGATTAATATTTTAAAACAAATATAGTTTAAAAAAATACCTTTTCATTCATTAATACTGTACCAAAGAGAGAGAGAGGCTGGAGTAGAGTCGACCGTGCAACACTCTGAGCAAATGCAATTGATAAGCGAATACCTTATTAAAATTATTGCGTATATCTCTAATAAGTTTGGTTGTTATAACGTGAATGGAACTATTATTTTGTTTTTTTTTTCTGCACACAGCAGGGTAGGCAGAGGGAACCTAGTGTTAAGACATTGAGTTCCACATTTTCTACCGAATTCTTGGTGGCATTGCGTGTTAAGTGGCGGAAGTCCATGCCGCGCTTTGCCGTGTCACCAGAGTGAAGAAATGAATATATTAAATATTTCATTTCCTCGAATAGGGATCGAACCCACAACCAGTCGCGTTAAACTGTCACACACTTATGCCCGCTGCGCCACGACTATCATCGACCTACCCCTATACGTATAATAAATAAAAACTTTTTCATTCTTGTCATTGTTCTAATTATTCTTCATAAATCCATGAAATAAAGAATTTCTTTAATAAAATGCTTTATGTATAATATTTTTCTTTTATAAATTCTATCGATCTCAATTAACATTACGATGACTGTTGAAAGGATTGGAGTTTCTCCAAAAGCATTCTTGATTCTAAATTATGGAATCGACGACTGACAATAGACTAAGCTATTGATTTATGTTTTTATATAAGAACAATGTAATAATAGATCGTATTTTTCTTTTAAATATGGGGCTTCTGTTTGTAAATGGAAAACAAAATTTATAATAATGTAAGCATATAATTATTACTTGGCCGAGGTGTCCAACTACGTAGAGTTTGTACATTAATTCAAATTTATCTTTGGGGAAATTTTTATGGTTTTTAATAAAGGGAAAACTTTGAAATTTTAAAACTAAATTAATTATCATTCTCAGCAATGATAGTCTCTGGCTCTGGCAGTTTCGCGAAATTCATCTCTTCAAACTTTATCAATTAAAATATCATTAATTCATCATTATTTGTATTCCAAATATACTCTTAGTATATATAAATTATTATACAATTCATGAATCAATCAGTTTCACACTGTATCCCGCACACAGCAGAGTAGACAGTGTGTGGTTTAGCGAGTAAATATTCTGTAAACCAAAGTTGTTTCAAGTCAATACTTATACGCGGTCCGTGACGCGGCGAACATCTGGAGCTGTCTCCAGATAGAAATAAAATTGCGAGAACCTTTTTCATTTCCGTACAACTATTGATATAATTCGAAATCAAAACGTAGGTATTTCTTACTCTAAAATATAAATAATGTAGATCTGTAGACAATTCACTTATTAAAACTTTAAGAAAATTTAATTGTGAATTTCGTGTCTTTTTTTCAGGTAACTTGCTCCTACAGATCAATTTTGTCAAGGGACACCCACTCAACAAGTAAGTCAATAAGATTAAATTTTGATCTATTAAGATTTCATTTAAAACGCAATATAGATTACTCAAAAGTTAAAAGTTAATTTAATCAAAGATCCATTTTCAAACAAGGAAAACAATTTTGCAGTAAGAATATAAAAATAAAATCAAATAAATCAACTTTACGCTGTATCTCGCATACAGAGTAGGCAGAAAGAAACTAGTGCTTTTGCCTTGGTGCAAGAGCGAAAAAATGATAATATTAAGAAACACTGAATAATCATTCCCTCGAGTGGGAATGAACCCACAATAACTTTGTGCCCCTGCGCCGCGACTTCTTTTTAAAAAAAGAATCATCAATCTTCATCCGTGTGAAAGCTCATATAGTATGATAAATACGAATGTAGGAATCGAGAATATAAAATAATATTATCCATTTAGAACTTACGATATTATTCACAATTTCATTTATCGTTATAAATATATTTTAAAACACTTAAAAATCCTTGCAACGTGATTTAAAAATACTTTTGAGTTTTATGTATAACTTAGATTTCATTTTAACCCAAAGCATGCTATGGAAATTTCTGATCATAAAACACAATCATAGCCTTTAGTATTATGGGTATAAGGAATATTATTGTATGTACAAACAATGTTATGGTCCACAGTGCAGAATGTATTACACATTCAGCGCTTGCAGCTGCTGTCAGGGAAACAGTAATATTTGGCCTTCCAAGTGAATATTGAATTTAAACCTACGGTTTTGTTTTTCAAAATTTTGTAGAGAAAAGATAAATGAGAGAGATCTTTTCCGTCAATTTGTAAATTATTTTTAAAAAAGCAATAACTAGGTACAGAATTTTAAACGATATATTTAAAAAAATTGTTGACTATGAAAAACAATTGAAATGTACAAGCTTATAGCTTTTCTTTATAGGATTCTATTTGTAACACACTATCTTAACACAAAAATTTTCGAGGAATCACAAGTCACTGGCTACTGCGCCATGTCGGCCTCAGGCAGGCTGAATTGCTTTTAAATTAAATAATAAGCTCTATAAATAGTATTTAAGTATTTTTGTGATACAATGATACAATCTTTAGAGATTGAAGCCTTTAAATTTTATAGAAATAATAAAAAGATAAGATTTATAAAAATATTTATTGGAACCTAAAATCCAAACTGCAGAACGATTAAGCAATAGGAAATGTTATTTAATTACCAAATAACGTGTTCACCAAGTTTTACAGCACAACGGTTTGTTAGATCTAATTAAAGGATTATATACAATAACGTCTAAAACTGACCAGCTGAAAGTAATGGATTCTTTTCAAAACGCGAGAGTAAACGCTGCGAACTCTGCTACTTATCGGTCGAGTATTGTAAATTGATATGGATTGCGCTGTTGAATGGAACCGTTAGGGTGATGTATGGGGTAATATGCGGCTGAAGGTGACTTAGGTCTGCCGTTTGACCACGGTTGTACTAGTGCGATAGACATTATTTGATAAATATTAACTGGCAATTGAAATATTGCTTAGTATCGATATCCCGCTCCGATTTTAACGCAATAACACATGATATAAGATAAATTTACGTGTGAAAAAGTTGTAAGACAATTTTAAGGATTAAAAGCTTGTTTTTTAACTATTTATTCCTTAAAAGTGCTTAGATTTGTAGTGCTGATTTTTGCGGAAAAGTGGGGAGCGGAATGTCTTAACACTGGGCTTCCACTGCCTACCCTGGAACATGCCGGGTACAGCGTGAAGCTGACAAAAAAATATAAAGATACATACGAAAATATCTCTTGACAGATTCAAAAATTTGGCATGTCCCTGTGTACAGTTCAGAGTTCCGAGAACACGATATTAAAGTTTTTCAATGATCGCCTACGTATCTGTCGCTAGCTTGTGGCATACCTTAGAAGTCACTAAGAGCATACGTTAAAACGCTAAAATCGATCCTATATCAAAGTGAGTGAGAGTCAAAATGGCATCGTTAGTCAACTTTTATCAGCTTGCAAAGTTTCAAACGTTTCCGTTTATTTTTAAGCGGTTTCCTAGCTTTGAGGGAATATATACGTACATATATGTCTCATAGACAAAATAACATATGGCAGAGTCTTTATATGTTATATTACAGTTGCTACTGCTACAGCGGTAGCGAAGACGATATGGTCAAAATGCTAATCTGCAGTGCAACAATGGCAACGACGAAAGGCATTGTGGAATACTATTAAAAAATGACCATAAAGATAGCAACGAAGTGGTCATATCCTCTTTAGTAGAGATTATGACCACTTCTGTTATACCTTCCACATCCTGAATCCATCCTCAGATGGGCACTTAGAGTAAAAAACTATATATAAATTGTATAATTGTAATAGGTATTAAGTTAATAGATAATAAGTGAAATGTTTACAAAAAGGCAATCTAAAAATACCTGGACTAATTATCTCTAGTTATAAACCTAGTTTAAGTAGCAGATAAATATAAAACTGTTGATTAGCTGATAATAATGAAAAAATTAAAAAAAAGTAAGAACCACGTGTCTGTGTCTTTTTACATTTTTTTAAAATCGTGATGTAGAAAATGCTCTGACGTTTTCTGCGAACCTATTGTAAAGGAGTATGTACGCATTGTCCCATAAAATAATTACGGATTCAATCGATTTACAGGTGCACTAAGTTCAGGCCTACTTCTGTTATCAATATTATGAACATCACCAATTTTTGTAAAATCATTAATGTTTTTCTTAACAAACATAATATTTTCAAAAATCTATTGAGATGCAACTGGCAATATATATTTAAACTTTTGCCTTAAGGAGTATTTAAGGCTTAAGTAATAGATTGCACGAATAGCTTGCTTGCAGGACAAACATTGGTTTTATTACCGGCTGGATTACCCCAAAAGTAAAATCTCACAGGACATGATGTTCAAGTAGCTGAAATTAACAAGTCGAGCCGTTTCGACGTCATTTAATAATCAAATTTTTGTGACCGCGAAAGCTGCTGAACTAAGTCCATAATAATGGCATAATGTCACGAAATTGGGCGGTGCGTACCTCAACTCTCAACTCTAGGTTCCCTCTGTCTAGCAGGGTGCCATAGAGAAAGGGTCATGAAGCTATTAAAACCACAGGAAAATGAGAAACCGATTATTCCTGTAGAAATGGTGCCTCACATTAAGCTCAAATAAACACTTTAATCAAATTCTCTTTACGACGCATACAAAAAGGTTTTGCCGCTCAATCTTATTTGAATAAGAGAACTGCCTCCGAGAGATTACAAAAGCGAAAAATATTTTGCTATACGATTCTCAACTTTATTACCATTTCGCAACAATTGTTGCAATGCGGAATGATGAAATATTATATATTCGTAGCGAATAATTCAGTCCTCAATACAATATAAATGCCATTAACGATGTCATATTTAAAGGAACTAAATATAATTTTAGTATTCACAGAACTTTTCTCTAAAATAAGTGACGGAGTTATTAGTATTTTCTTTTTCTTTGTTTTGATTCGTTTTTACTATTAAAATGATTGTGTAATATACTTTATAAAAATAACATGGAATCTAATTGACAACCATCTATTATAGTGTAAGTCATCATGGCGCTGTGGGACAGAAAGGTAAACACAATTGTTTTGGGTTTGATTTTTTTTTTTAAGAAATAAATTATTTCTCAAAATCTGGAAATAGAGCAAAAGTGAAGAACCAGAAAGAAAGATCTTAACACTAGGTTCTCTCTGTTTATTCTGTATTGCGAAATACAACGTGAAGTTATAAAAAAATATCGTTTATCATTAATATGTGTATATACTGTTAATTGAATATTTGATATTGTTTTCTTTTTATTTTTACCATGTTTGCTGATTCCAACGCTCACTTTGATTAATATGCACCTATTTAAGATAAGTAACTGTATTTCTCTATAAGTGAAATGTATTTTCTTTTGAAAAATAAATAAACACTTTAACCACATATAAAAATACATTTTTAATCATTGTAATTTATATTGTTAATAATAATTACATGTGAAATGTAACTCATAGGTTACACAATACTAATAAATAATAGCAGGTACGTGTGTAAGGTGGCCTCGGTCCTTTTATTTTTTTTTATTTTAACCTTTTCAGGAGTCTATGCTATCTTGACAATCTGCGTGACTTTTAGTTGTCGTAAACATTTTGTTGTATTGTAATCATCCAAGTTCGATATAAAAAGATCCATTACCTATAACGGAAATTTACGTTTCGTTTCTGTACCTATACAATTTGTAATTTTTTATGTCAGTTTTTATGTATTAACACGTTATATATGCATTAACGAAGTAAGTCAAATTTTTTGTCCCCCACTACCCTTCTGTTCTTCATTTGTATTAGGTAACTCAATATAAAGCCTAAACTTAAGAATTATAGACGTATATTAAAAAAAATGATGTGGAGATCCTAGGGGGAGGTCTATGGCCAACAGTGGGTGTCGAAAGACTCATATGATGATGGTGATGGTGGTTCATTGGTACCAATGTACCAATAAGTAAATTTTGAACACACAACCATCGTGGAAATATAGACACGTTTCAACCAACTGTTCCATAACTAAATACGACATACATACACAAATATCTATCAAAATGTATAGCGTTATCGAAATTTATAGGATCAAACAAATTATTTATTCATGTATAATCTCACAATTCTCGAATAAAATCTACAAACTTACGGTCAATTTCATCAAAATCATCCTTCCAAACCATTGAATAATAGATAGGTTTGCTTTACCAAAGTAGGCCTGAGAAGGTCGCCCCGTGTCGATATCCCTCTTCAGGGAGATTAATCTTTTGCTCCGAGATTAAATCCCGCGCTGTCTTATATCAATCAAGACTAACGCAGACAGTTTTTGCGGGCTATCTGATCGAGATCTGAAATGGTTGTTTAGTATGATAGATATTTTTTTCATTTAAAAGTTTGGTGTAAATAGTGCGGAATTTCCCATTTTTGGTATTGGTAGTTTTATCAGAATTATCAAACTGTTTTTTTAAGTTATTTTGTTGGACAGGATATAGAATTTTTATAAGTAAACCCTCGTCCCTTGATTATGTATAAACAAAAAACAAAAAAACTTTTAAAGCTTTTTATCACGTAAATCTTCATACAGAAAAAAATATACCTTACCCAATTTCGCAGGATAGCAAACTGTGAGAGATGACGAGGTTAGCACTTCCCAAACGAAAACTTAGACAATCGATTCAAATTATGCGAGAGGAGATTTTCTTTAGCGATGAATTCCCTGTTTTTAGCTGTACATTTTACAAAAAAAATATTTCAAAGAAAATATCATTAGAACAGTCGATTTAAGCCGGCTAAATGATCTTGTCAAATGAGAAACCATTAATTAATTGATGATTTTTTTAACAATTTTTTGTGAAGTTTTTTTTCTGAGCTGAGGCCATTCGTGGCACAGGGGCACAAAGTGTGACTGTAAGCACGACTGCTTGTGGGTACGATCCCCACTTAAGAAAATGAAATATTTATTTAAATTTATATTTTCATTTCTTTGCTCTGGTGTTGAGGCAAAGCGCGGCATTGAGTACCGCCACTCAGCACGCAATGCATCTAAAATTCGGCGGAAAGTGGGGAACGGAGTGTCTTATCACTAGGTTCCTCCTGCCTACCCTGCTGTATGCGGGATACAGCGTGAAGCTGATAATAATAATAATGATAATAATTTTTTTTGAGGACAAGGGTTATTTTACTCTTATTTTTTTTTGCGGGTTTTGGTTATAATATAATCATTATAAAGATGCATTGTAAACTTAAATAGCGAGACGGTATGTATACAAGAATGTAGATAGGTAAATACATAATTTGTTACAGTCCTTTATATACATGGTTTCTTTTTTGTTTTTGAATCGAATTCTCTAAGGAGACCCGACATATTTTTGTATATTTAATAGTCACGTGTGTCGACCATAATTTTGTCAATATATGTTAGTAGATGCTATAATTAAATATTAAAAACGTAACTCTCTCGAGTCTTTGCTTCACCCTCAACATAGATATATAGATATTCATTATTGTAACCACTGTGCCATAAGATGTGTTTAGGTAATATTAATACATATTTAAGTTATTTTATTAATTCGTCAATCAATCAATTCGAAAATCGTTAAAAATTGAAATTGCCTATACACACATAGGATAGGAAGAAGGAACCTAGGAACCTAGTGTTCTCTCTGTTCCTCTTAAAACACGTCCGTGTCCCACTTTCCGCCGAATTATATACGAGTATTAACCTGCCTAAATAATAATAATATTTACGTAAAGTTACGTAGTTGGTAAAATGTCTAATATCTCATAATTATATTATAAATATTAAATAAAAATATTAATACAGGCTTGGCTCGTCATAGAAAGGGCTGGCATATTTTTCTCTTGTTACCTCACCCCGGGCTCCGCCGTCGACATTCATTGTGTAAAATAAACTTATCGAAAACAGAATCTTGGCAAAACAGAGCGCGCCTGTTTTTTACAACAAAGACATATTTTATTATTTTTTATGTGCTGTATTCAGGATTTTTCTGTAGTGCCTGTAAAGTAATTTGATTGCGATATTTAGAAAATAAGAAAAAACAAAACTCATTCGTTATATGATTTTTGTCAATTTTAGGTATATTGCATACGTATTTGCAAAATCTTTTTCATTTCTAGGCTTTGGCACCAAGGCAAAAGACTAGCGACGAGTTCCGCCACTTAACATGCAATGCCACAAAAAAACGGCTGAAAGTGGGGAACGGAGTGTCTTAACACTAGGCTCCCTCTGCCTATCCTGGTTTATGCGGGAGCTTATTAATTTTATTAATTGCAAAAACTACAGTATATCTAAATCTAAATCTCGCACGAGTTGTGCTACGATGGTGTCATAATTAATTTTGAACGGACTGAGTTCCCTCAGCCCTGTTATAGGCGGAATACAATGTGAAACTGAGAAAATGTAATAAGTAAATTAAAATTTATCTAAGAGAATTAAAAACATCACTATAAATAACATATTTCTTCTTAAATGGGTATTTATTGGGACCGCTGTAAATACGATGGGATATCTTCAATAAAACTTCCTTGCTGTGGTCTACACACTCTATATTTTAGTAATAGTATCACGATTACACTTTTATACGTCCGTTCGTTATCACTCCCCAACACAGACTGCCCCGAGCCAATATGCCGACCGCCCGATCTCAACTCCGTTGGTGTTGCCATTATCAAGTATTACAAGATTAAATCAGTTTAA
>DWQW01010119.1:0-12401 GCA_018249695.1 Heliconius erato demophoon | reverse complement strand
TTGAGTTCTGCCACTCAACACGCAATGCCTCCAGAATTCGGCAGAAAGTGGGGAACGGAGTGTCTTAACACTAGGTTCCCTCTGCCTACCCTGCTGTATGCGGGATACAGCGTGAAGCTGATTTATTTATTTATTTTATAAATAAGTAGTAAATGATTGTGACCTGTAATGGCTTTTTCCAATTCAATTTCTGACATCAACCTTTGACTTCTAGCACCTTTACGACCAGATGATCTATGTAAAAATAAAAAAATATTACAAAAAAAATTGTAAATATACAGCATATCTAGAAATTTTTTCCATTGGACTTTAATTTGGAACTGATCTTTTTATGTATTTTTTTTTTCTAATTTCTCATGCAAAATTTTGCTGTTACTGGGTGGGCACCAAATTATTTTGAGGTGGGCCCTGACCACCCAAACACCCCAATCCCTACTCCTACTCTTTAAATGGTATAAAATATAAAAATTAAGCAACATTATCAAAGCAGTGACATAAACTAAATAACTGTACAAGCGATGGTTACCAGTTCAATCTCTAAATAAACAAAGTCACATTTAATATTTTTTTATTTTCTTTTGTAGAAAGGGCAGTGATAAGAGTAGCTATTAACATTATTTCTTAAATGAGCAAAACAATAGAAAAATGGAATATCTTGCCCACAGAACAAAAAAAAGATAAAATACTCACTTAAAGTAATCCTTCATACCAAACAGCACTAAGCTCAATTTACATTCAGCTAACTGCGTAGCTTGTTTCATATGTTTAGAAAGGCAGTGAGACACTACCAACTCTTCTAATTCTTCTATTCTAAGAACGTACAGACCGTGGTCACATTTTACTTTGGATGGGGTTAGTTGTACCTGTAGTATTATATTACTAGTTTTATAAACAAAATTCTTAAAGTGTTTGAATTGTGTACATTAAATTTAAATATTTACGGCAATCTGAAGAGTTGAATAATATCCAATGTTTCACTTTAACTCTGTGATCACATATAAACTGACCAAAAATGTGTTTATAATCTTTATACTTTTTCTTATAAAGAACATTATTAGAAAGCATCTAATTGTTAGCAAGATAGGTGTAGCTTCAATTCCCGCTCACACAGAGTTAGCAATCTAGTGAGGGTCTAGATGTAAAGCAGAGGGAACCTATTTTTAATACATTCCTTTTGCTACTTTTTGACAAAGTTTGTGTTGAGTGGATGACCTCATTACTGTCTTGTAACAAAAAATATTTATATGATCAATTAGGATTTGAATCCACAATTATCACATCAACTAAAATAAGGCACAAAACAAAATACAATAAATTACTTACAAGCCCATCATAACTTTGCAAAGTGGGCACAATAGTTCTTGTCCATAAAACCAAGGCTGTGTCACATATAGATGGAGAAGATTTAATTTTAACTCCACTTGCATTTGCTTCCCTTTGAATATCAGCACAAAACCACGAGTTAAGTAAAGTTGGGTGAATTTCAATAGTCATATACTGGAAATTTTAATTTTTGATTAAGTATGTATTCTTCAATATTATAAAATATACTAATATTTTATTTTATATTTGTGGATGTACTTTTGGGTAGAATATATTAATCTTAGTAACCACTAGTAGGAATTAAAAATATGTTTATGCTGGATTGTTCTGGAGTCCATTTATTAAGGAATAGTATAGCAATTTGTGATATTGCATACCAATACATCATATTAATCATTTAAAAGTAAGAAGTACTATAAATGTGTTGATTGATTTTGGGAGTGAATTGATAGATGATTAGAACCTTGTAGAAATAATAATAATTTACCTTCATACATTCTCCAGGTTTGTATATTTTATTAGCATTTTTCCTCATTTTTTTCTCCTCTACCATTTTCTTTTTCAATTTTTGTCTTTCTTTTTTATCCTTTTTAGTAGCACCATTGTGAGAATCACCTGCTTGATTAATTTAGTTACAATACAACTTCAACAACTAAGTGTAACAATGGCTTTTTCTTATTATAGATATAGATACTTATATACCTTTTCTTCTTCCTGTTCTTTTATTTCCTGTAGGACTTTTGTTTATTCCACTTGTTGTAGGTGATGTTTCCGTATTAGAATCTACAAAAGATTTGATAAGCCGTTTAGGTAAATTTTAAAACATTTTTCTTGTTAATGAACAGTCAGCATTAAAATTGAAATATACCATCATCTGAATTTCGTTCTACATTATTTGTTACAGGCAAACTAGATGCAGAATCATTTTGAGATTCATCATCAGATGATAAGTCAATTATGTCAGTAATCATTATTAAACGAACTTTAATCTCTTTATTAACTAATAATTATATTCTATAGACATTTACTAAGGCAACTTGAATATAAAACCGCCAAAACATTTTTCAATTTTACTTTCAACTGTCAAGTCTGTTCCACTTGTTTATTTGTGGTTTTTAGGCGTGCCAGTTGAAAACAGTTTTTTTCGTCAATATCACGTAGAATGGAAAATGACGATGAGATTGTAGTCCATTATATATAGGGGAAGTAATATGTAAAGGACTTAACGGTGTAATTATGTAAACTACCATCTGAAAAAATATTGACGATGCAACGAAAACTAAATTGAGTTAAAGTTAAATCAGTGAAAATATGTACAAATATTCTTTAATTAATTTATATTATTTAATTTTATAGTTTTATAAAATGCAAATGCCTAATTATTTGATGATTAACTTATAAAATTTCATTACGTATATACCTAAAATACTAGAAAAATTATAGAATTAATTTTACCTAATAAATTATTTTTACGTAATCTTTTGGGTATACTTATTTGGTATTGTAATTATTATTATTTAAGAAAAGATATAGGACTATTACAATTAGATATTTCTAAGTCACACTCATATATTTCCCGAGGTTTCATAAATAAAGAAAGTTCGGTACCTATTGTGTGTGACGATAAGACGATTACACTGCGCAATTATTGATTTCACATAAATCTGTCATATGAATCATACTCAAACGCTCCGACTTATTTCTTGCAATACGTAATAGATGACCTTTAGAAAATCTTTGTTAGAATGTAAAGGCAAAATAATTAAGCTATTAACAAGAATACTTTTATTAAAAAATTAGTGAACATGATGAATTTTTAACAATTTTTAACAGCGATGAGATTTGCTTTTGTACATTATGTTAAGAGTTGTTTAGAGTTCCGTACTTCAAAAGAAAAAAAAATGTGACCTTTATAGGATTAACATTTTCTGTACGTACGTTTCTCTATCCATCTTTCAAGACAACTTTTTCGTCCATTTGTCTCGAGATCGCGTTGAGGTATTATGCTGAAATTGATATCCAATGTCCAAAACTACAGACTCTAAGAGCACAGAAAAAATCAAGTTTCAACGCAATTAAAAGATACGTTGATAACTCGTTTTTCCTGCGTTTTGTATGAAACTCGCCGTCTGTATCTAAACCTATTACGGCTACTTCCCCTGGACCTGCAATCATGAAGTTAATTAACTAAGAAGTAAACTAACCATACAAACAACGGTAAAAATCCATAAAATGAAAACATATACTACAACACAAAAAATATATATTACAAATTTTATATTTCTAAGTAATTTTACGTAGTAAGTAGTAATCATGAATTTAGTACGGAGCCCTAGTTGGGCCAGATCGACACTGCACTTGTACAGTACAAATTGTACTCTTCTAAATACCTTTAAAAAAATTGTGATGTGTAGTTTCTTTTGTTGTTTTCATTAAGTTTCCTGTTTTGTTAAGCTTAAAGTTTTGTTTACTAACTATTTTGTTTGGGTTGTTATATTGATTTTTTCATATTTTTAAACATGAACCAAATTAAATAGAAAATAAAAAGTTACATAAAAGTTTGTGAAACAATATTTATTTATTTACATTTTATCTCGTGCCTAAATGAACACACTATAGCTATAGGTGAAACAGGAAACTGAGAGACAACGACAATTCAAGTAGGATAAATATAAATTATTTATTTCTTACTAATATTATAAAAGTGAAAGATTGTGAGGATGGATGTTTGTTCCACCTTCACGCGAAAACTACAGAGCGGATTTGGATAAAACTTTCAAGTAATATTGTTTATACATCAGAACATGTTTAGATCTGGATTTATGCTACACAGCTTTAGAGACAGCCTTGCTCTTACGCGCAATATAGGAACAAGTTCTTGCTTTTGTTGATCTAAATCATCGCTTGAATGAGTGTGCCTGAGAAATTAGTCAGTTTGGTATTCTATAGCCGATTTTGGAGTATTATATTTTCAGTATAAGCCTCTTCGCTACTTGTGAGATTGTTAACGATTTTTAAGGGCACATGCCGTCTTTACTAATAGGACGCTCTGTGTAACATTTTGAAAGATCTAAGTTATGTATAGTAATATTTTTAGCAAAATACCCTTAATTTCATAAATGATAAGTACGTGACATAATATTTACCTAAACTGCAATAAACATTAAATGGTTCATTCAACTTGATTTTGTTTTACGTCGTCCAAGTGGCCACCAGACACTATCAAATGTGGAGTTTGTAATTGGAAAAGCAACGTCATATTGTACAATAGAGACGATATTGATGATAACTACTACACTATAGTGTAAATTAAGTTTGTGTTGGAGAAATAATGTCAAAACTGTATGAAATTAATACACTATTGTTCCAAAATGAATAAAATAGAATGTCACATGTAAATTAATGATGTTGTGACTCCAGGACGTGTATTTCGGTTGGCGGTGAACCGCAAAAATAACCAATGTGACAATGTTTCTTCCAGAATGTATTTGATTTGCGGCAAAACCACAATAACAGTTATCCTTTTTCGCATAAATTATTTATAATACAGCAGTCATGTTAAGCCTCTTTTTACACATCTAACTCACTTTCACACACATAAATGACAGTGTTGCACCGAAGGTACGGTATAACTATTCTAATATTACAAACGGAAAGAGTTTGTTTCATTGAACGAGCTGATATCAGGAACTACTGGTTCCATAGAAAAACAAAATTCTGCCGAATAGTCTATAGTAGATTTTTTTCTGTTGAATAGTCCATTTATCGAGGAAGGCTATAAGTTACATCACGCTGTGACCAATAGTTGAAATTATACGTCAAAAAATTAAAATGTTTAAAAAAGTGAATATATCGTTATTGCATTTATGCTGAATCCTTATCCAAATCATCAGATTTGAGATCATACGCGTGGATGTTGTATTGCAAGTGTGACGTCGATGCCCTTACGTGTCTGTCTGTCTGTCTATCTGTGGTATCGTAGCTCTCAAGCGGATGGACTGTGGATGGATTTTCGGTGTAGTTTTTATTTAATTAAAAGTCACTTACCTTGCTTTCGTTCTCAGTTATGTAAAAGTCAGTCAATGTCAGTTTGGTAAAAATCAGTATGGCAATTTGAAGACTATCAGCTCTTTCTCATAAATATATAAAGATCTTTAACGTTAATAACGTTAAAATTGGATTATTGCGTAGGCAAGTAAAACAAACAGGCTTAGTGATTCGATAATGTAGTAAGTAGGATTGTTGTAGCATGAGCTTGACATCCACTTCAAAATTATAAAATATATTTTGTTATTATTTTTGTTTAACAAAATTAAAGTACGTTTTACTTTATGTAAAAAATTTGAAACTTAATTAGATATTATTGTGCATACTAACTGAATTGCGAATCTCTTCCTTTTTTTGAAATCGGTTGAAAATGAGAACGCCCTCTTTTTTGAAATTGGTTGAAAAAAATACAACGATGAGGAATCTCACTTATGCCATCAATTTTAACAGTGTTTTTCCTTGTAACGATTACAGTATAATTATATTTTTACTAAAAAAAAAACAACTTGTCCAATACAGAACCTAACAAAACTTTCACCAAACTATCCTTGAAGTGTATCCGTTTATATAAAAAAGAATCATCGTAATCGGTTGGTTTGATATTGAGTTATTTGTCTATTTGTCGCGCACATTCCTAATGCAAATTTAAGACTTATGTGATTTTCTCATAGATACTATTGTCAGAAATGGACCAAGTTGTGCAAAAAGAAATGTGCAAGTGCAAATTTCTTGGAAACCAAGACTTGTATTTAAGACCGCTCTCAAGTCTGTGATTGCTCTTGAGATGCCGTTTTCATTCATAAATTTCATATCTATTAATGAAAACGGCATCTCATTAGCGATATCAGGCTTGAGAGCAACAAAGTCATTTAGAGAAGATTTTTTTATTTAAGTCATGTTTATTCTAGCTCAGAGAACAGTTCAAGTTTTATCAAAATCGGTCTATTAGTTTTGCTAGTTATACCTATAATAATATGTTAAATCGACAGGTAGGTACTTAGTGTAGATTTAACTTAAAAAAAACTTATTACAATAAACGCAAAAAGAACAAACCAAATTAAAAACACCTAATAAAATTAATTGAGGCCGGTCGTGGCGCAGTGGCACGAGGTGTGACTGCAAAACCGACTGGTTGTGGGTTCGATCCCCACTCGAGGAGATGAAATGTTTACTTAAATTTATATTTCCATTTCTTCGCTCTGGTGTCGAGGTTAAGCGCGGCGTTGAGTTCTGCCACTCAACACGCAATGCCTCCAGAATCCGGCAGAAAGTGGGGAACGGAGTGTCTTAACACTAGGTTCCCTCTGCCCACCCTCCTGTGTGCGGGATACAGCGTAAAGCTAATTTTAATTTTAATTTTAAAAGTAATAAATGGCATTACAAATGCAAATAATACGTGTAAAATCGTATCAACATAATGTATCGGTGTAAACACGTACCGAGGTATGCACTACCGCCCGATATAGGATACGTACCTACTACCTCTACCTATACCTATACCTAAAGCTTTTTGCCCTTGCGTTGCCCTCAACGGATTGTTTCGACTCGGTGAATTAATTCAAGCCTTTTGCAATCTAAACTCTACGTGAGATATGAGAGACTGTCATAGAATATGATTCTTAATTTTCGTGATGTAATGCCTAAATTGGCATTTGGTTTTAAAGGACAAGGATATTACGATTGCTGTGTATATGTATTATATTAAATAATATTTTAGTTTCTTAGTAGAAATTAAACCTATTGAAATATAGTATGAAACAAAACGCTAAGTAAGTATATTAACGTTTTCTTTCATTATTGATCACGCTAAACATAAACAATTTTTTCTACCAATAAAAAAAAGTATTTATGACGATAATACCTAAAATTGTCATTTATATTTTTAAATACATCCCACAAGTTTATTTAGTCAATGCATATTTGGTTATCTCCAATACGATAATACCCTAAACAGCAATTATCGTAACAAAATCAAACTTTTTTAAAATATGTTAGCAGTTAGTCTCACTCCGTTGATCTGTGACGAAGGGTTCCCTCATTTTCCCTCCCACCTCCAGTCGGTCTTTGTTTACGAGGGCGTTCGGCTGTGCTCTGCGTGTGCTCCATTTAAAAATAAAACTTATTTTGCGTAGAATTTTAAAGCTATAATTTAGAATAAATGTGATTTGTTCAAATTATTATTTGTATTAATTAGTTAATTAATTTAGTAATTGGTGTGAGTAATATACAAAAATATTTCGATTATTATTATTTTTATAGAAGACAGATTTTGTATTCTTATAAATTTTTTAAGGAGAAAAAACTTACTATAATTTTAAGCAAATCAGCGACGAAATTCTCCTTGTAATTGACAGTTAAAATTTCTTTAACCTACTAATTACTTACATATTTTAGTCGCGCGTTGTGTTAAATCAAACAAATAAACCAAACCAGTCGCAGCGAAGACAGAAAATAAACAGACGGGCTGTATGTAAAAAATGTAAGACGTGTTCGGAATTTCAAAATAAAAAAAAAACAAAAATGGATTGGCGCGAAAAACTTTTCGGCCGTGTCCTTGTGAAATGCGATGCACCGGGGACACAGAATGGAAAATTTGAGAATATACCAACTTTGGAGGCGTTGACTGACTGCGTTGAAGATGGGGAGGGTGCTGTGTGTGGAATATATTTCTCTTTTGCCAATATAAGTGATACCAGTGACGATTTTGGACTACGTCTGGAAGAAATTTACAAGCGAGTTCATCCGAGGTTGAAGGTTGTTGAGGTCGTGCTGTGGGCTCATGTAGGGACCCCGGAGGGTCCTGTGGAAAGAGAAGCAGGTTTTAGACGAAGCTTGACAGGAAAACCTTGGTTCGCTGTGCCTTTCCACGATGTTGATATAAAGGTAAGCTATAAGGTTACTTTTCTTTCCTCATAAATTATCTTTTTTTATTACGCGTCAAATTAAACATCAAGAGAAAAATTGGTTCCTAAACAAATATGTATTAGTTCGCACCTGCGTTGCTCCACACAAAACATGGCTAAAGTACTTATTTGCACCGTAAATATAACTTAGAGTTTAAACAAATATAACCGTCTAAAGTGATTTATTATCCGCCTACCATTACCTCCACAATATCCCCTCGTGAAGCGCGCCCCCAAAAATTTGTAAACCCTTGCATTGTAATAGCGTAATCAAAATCTTAATTCATATCCTCATAACAGAAATTACTCAATTTAAAACCAAGCTTTTGTGTCCGTTTTTTTTATAATTGTAGATAATTCTTTTACTATATGAATGTTCTAAACCTGAATGTGAATAAGACAAATGTTCTGGTGTTTGAAAGAAAGGAAGAAAGGACGAAATGCATGATCAGTGTAAATGGTAAGATAATGGAACAAGCGAATGAAGTGGTATATTTGGGAAGTATGTTCAGTAGAGATGGCAGATACGAGATGGATGTGGAAAGGCGTATTGCTGCCGGTAATAAGGTTAACGGTGCCTTAGCTGCACTGATGAGACGGCGAAACGTCAGCACAGCTGCGCGTTTGGCCGTATACAATGCAGTGTTGGTACCGACGCTATTATACAGCAGCGAAACGTGGGTATTACAGAAGAAGAATGAAAGAAAGATGAATGCTGTGGAGATTCGATATCTTCGTAGGATATGCGGAGACAGCTTAGCTGATTGAATCAGCAATGAAGAGATACATAGAATGGCAGGTATTAGCGTGGATGTCACGGTGAGAATGAAGAAGAACGTGCTAGTTGGGCACGTCGAAAGAATGTGTGATGAAATAATAGCAAAAAAGATTTATAATGGAATAGTGAGCGGTAAGAGAGGTAAGGGGCGATCTTGGTTGACCTTTGAAAACACAGTATCTAAGATACTAGAGGAAGGTTACGTAAAAAGCACAAGGACCCTCCGGAGGGCATGTATGAAGAGGTTGATGACAGTGGACGAGACAAAATAGGTATGTAGAGACCATAGCATTTGGCGTTCCGTTCTCTCTGACTACCCCGCTAGGGATACAGCGTTCACGCTGTTCACGCTAAGTAATAGAAATATCAATAAGTATATTCGTCAAATATGTATAACTACTCTGAAGAACTCCCTAACATAAAGGTATTTGTATTGATATCTATCACAGTTGGAAGCTTTATTTAAAACTCAAAAAATAGGTACCTAAATAATAAATTAAATCCTCATTCAAAATTATAAAAATTTTGTCCGGCTTTTGGCAAAAGAATGCGGGGTTCTTTCGCCATTTTTTATACTTAAAATGTTTAAAAATCCCTCTTTTCACCAAGCCAAAATCTGGCAACGCTTTTATTTCCATATAAAATAAAAAAATCGTGCCACAATGTTAATCAACTATACAAAACTCTAGAAACCACTGACGACCAACAAAAAACATCTTACTTTAATTAATTAAAAAATATATAATAGGAGTATCTACATACAATATTTATATTAAAATGTTATGGAAAGCAACCTCTTCTTTAGCCCATTGAAAAAAAAGACGCATTGAAGAGAGTGCACAAAAACATGCAAAACATAATTTATAATTAGCTTGTTCACAACCAACCATGTAACAAATACACGTGCGGTGACTTTTCTTGAAATCGCGACTGTATTTTTTATGTATAACTTGTTTTTAACTGCGACTTCGCTCGCGTGGTCTTATAAAAATTGGTCAAATGCGAGTCGAACTCGCGTATCGAGGGTTCCGTATCAATTTCAGGATTGTATGTCGACAGGACGTACAATTTATATTTTAACAAGCGCGGCGTTGAGTTCCGCCACACAACACGCATTGTGGGATACAGCGTGCAGCTGATTAACAAAGTTGACAAATTTAAGTTTGCGGTCGTATGCCCTCATTTTTACCCGATTTGCGTAAGGAGGTTATCGATATCGATGAACCGATTTCGAAGATTCTTTTTTTATAGAAAAGGATACATTTCAATGGTAGTTTGATGAGAGATTTGGTTAGGTTCTGAATTTGTCAACCGGTGGAAGTTGGTGTTATTTTTAAATTGTAATTATTGTTTAACAAAATTAAAATATAATGTAAGTTTATGTTAAGTTAATTTATGTATGAAATTTACTACAATTATAAGTGTGTAATGATTTTTGCTATGAAATAATTATAAATTTAGGACTTTTCTCTTTATTTGTACTGCAAGCTCTCACTTCTTGCCAAATTTCAATACTGTAGGTCCACGGATCCAGTAAAGCTGAAAGCTACTTTTTATCGTAACATAAGGTTAAAACGGAACCCTATATTTTTTATAACATATAATTTAAAAAAAATGTTAGCCATGTTATGTGTACATTTGAAACTAAATACTACCTACATTATAGGTACACTCAACTAGAATCACTTTTTATATTATGTTAATTAAACGCATTCCTCATTCACTCGCATAAAATACTCTCGTCTATGAATACTATTTGTAAGTTTTTAATTAAGTCGTTCATGTTTTCATATAATTTTGTTTAGATTATTTTATATTAACAACTTAATTAAACAGAACCTTCACACTGTATTCCGCACATTGGTAGGCAGAGGGAACCTAGTGTTAAGACACTCCGTTCGCCACTTCCTGCCGAATTCTGGAGACCTTGCGTGTTAAGTGGCAGAAACAGATTTGATTCGGTTTGATTTAGTATTTTCATTTCTTCGCTTTGGTAACAATGCAAAGCGTAGCGTTGAGTTCTGCCACTCAATGTGAAAATGGGGAATGTAGTGTTTAAACACAAGATATTAGATATAGTGTAAAGCTGAAAAAAACTTAAATTACTGTTTACCTATATCTTTACATCTATAGATACATATAAATAAAATAAAAGGGTCTGTCTTTGATATTAACATAACGATGTTTTTCAAGTTCACATAGTTACTTAAACGATACCAAAACACAATTTGTTGTCTGTCTGTCCCTCTGTTTATCCGGGCTAACCTCCGGATCACCTGAACCGATTATTATGGGACTAACACTGAAAGATCGATAGGGTTGTGGACCAATATAAAAGCTATTTTGATACAATAAAAAAGTTATATGTTAACATAAATAAGTTGTAACAAGCGTATAAAAATTTCGACGTAGCTCGGCGAGAACGTATGGCTTAGTGGTCAGAGCGCCTGGTCGGTTTCCAGATTTAAAGTATGTTGTTTTATAAAATTTCTACTTGTTAAATGAGATGATTATAATATAGACTGTGATTTCAAAATTTAGGATTCTCCAATGTAATTTGACATCCTCTCAAGCCACGTGGTGCTTTAAAATTCTCAATGATAAATACAGATTTGTGGAGCAGTATATAATCTAAGTTTTTACGATTTATTTAATGCATAAACAAATAACCAACATACACTATAATTTATTTATTTTTATTGCCACAAAATGAATAAAACGAAACCCTTATAGGATCACTATTTTTGTCCGTTTGTCCGTCCGACAAGACCATTTTACTTAAGACTGCGTTGAGATATCAATCTGAAATTAATACTAGACTTGACTAGGTTTACACTTCCTTAGAGCACAGAAATAAAGCTTCTAAAATAAAGCAATCAAAAGATATTCATGAACGTTTATGTATCGTTTTTGCTTCATTTTGTATGATACTAACCGCGTAATAGCCTATAGTGTACTTCCCGTAGACCAAGTAATTTGTTACAATGAGGTTATACTGTCGTTATACAGAGGTTAGGATGGTCTACGATTCGTTTTAACAAGGTTAAAAAAAATTATTGATCTCAGGTTTTTGGTTTATCAGCCATTGCTAACTTTAAGACAACAGTGTCAAACAGCAATGTTTATATTACTAAACGCCAAACAATAAGAACTGTCTTACGAAAGAATTAACAAGTCTGAACCTGTCGAGACGTGACTTTAATATGGAAATTAAAAAAAATAAAAATTAAATTAGCTTCACGCTTTATCCCGCACACAGCAGGGTAGGCAGAGGGAACCTAGTGTTAAGACACTCCGTTCCCCACTTTCTGCCGAATTCTGGAGGCATTGCGTGTTGAGTGGCAGAACTC
>DWQW01010118.1:0-12401 GCA_018249695.1 Heliconius erato demophoon | reverse complement strand
ATATATATATATATATATATATATATATATATATATATATATATATATATATATATATATATATATATATATATATATATATATATATATATATATATATATATATATATATATATATATATAAAGTTGTAGCCTACTAAACTTGTAATAGTTAGTATAATTTATTAATTATTAAGTTTTCTTAAAAAAGTATGTATATAAAACATTTTTTGTCATGCAAATAAGTGTGTAATTTTTTTGTGGAATAAATAAAGCTATTTTATTATTATTATTATTATTAGTCCCCCCTAGTGGGAATCAAACCAACGACCTTTACGTTTGCAATAAAAACTTAAGTTTGCCTAAAGATATTCTTTACGCTACAATAAACATCTACTCAACGTTATTAACTCTTGTTTGCCATTTCCAAATATAGTTTTTTTTCCCACTTGCAAGCACATTCGATATTATATATTATTATAAAAAAAAACTCAAAGCCTTACTCTTATAAATTCCCTTAGAAATGATATAGAAAACGTAAAGATAACATATAAAAAGTAAAAGTTTTATCACAACCCGGCCTTACACTTTCCAGGACGTGCCCAATAAAAACTTGTACCGATAGCCACTTAGATTTTACAACAAAATTAACAAAATGTCACGTATTCGCTTCACCAACTTCCTGAAATGTCCAAGAAGTCATGAAACTTTTCACTCGCCACCGCCGCCACCGCCACTGCCACCGACCGACGTCTGTGTTTTGCATAATTTCATATATTATTTAAGTGGAAACTTTGGTAGCATTTACATAATCCTGTTCGCTCCAAACGAATACTAATTTGACTTCGTTTGAGGATTCAGGATTGAAATCGGTTGATCGAATGATCGCTGATGTCTAAATAATAATATTTATATACCTACAAGGCTATTCTTGCTCAGTGGAATATTGAATGAAAATACAAACGCGTTGTGGGTTCGGGTTCAAAAATTGATCGGAACCTGAGGAACGATGAGTAATAAAATTAAATGCCCTGTGTTTACATTGATATATAAGGTCCCCGACCTTAGAAAAGAATATTTTCGTATTGTACACACTAAGGAAAAAAAAATGTTTGGTATATTTTTTTTATATATTTATAATATGTATGTATGTGGTATTGATCGATGGCTTGTTTCCATTTTATGGGTAGTGATCCCATTTCTATAGAAATTTTGAGATTTTTGATTAAAAAAATCTGACAGTGCGCACATTGTTCTTTTGAGGTTTGCTTTATGCTTCCTAAAGCATTCTACAATGACCGAAACAGGTCGAAATCTGATGGAGCAAGGTCAGGGCCATACGGAGGATACATCAACACGTCCTAGCCAAGCTCTCTCAATTTTTGCTGCGTGGTTATAGATTAGTGCGGTCTGGCGTTGTCATGGTGGAACACCACGCCCTTCCTATTCACCAGCTCCGGCCGGTTTTTCTCAATAGCTTTTTTTAACCTCATCAGTTGCTGACAGTAGAGGTCAGAATCAACAGTGTTATCCGGTGGCAAAAGCTCATAGTGGATTATTTCTCTCCAATCCCACCATACACACTTAACATCACTTTGTTCCGAGTCAGGGCGGGCTTTGCCACGGTCTGTAGGGCTTGTCCATGCTAATGCAGCCATCTTTTTCACACATTTTTATCGTAAGTTTCAACAAAGAATCGCAAATGGAAACACGTTGCATTAGGTTTCTCTCAGTGAGATGATGTGGGACCCAAATGTCAAGATTTTTCTTGTACCCAGACTTTCGTAAATGGCGTAAAACTGTTTTATGATCAACATCCAGTTCTTCAGCAATATCGTACTCCACCTTTCCAAAGACGGCACTGATTTTATCTGTGACAAGGCGTCCAGAGCGAACCTCATCTTTCACACTGACTACTCTTATTGATACCGCATTAGGCCGCGTAAACCGCACACATTTTATTCGCGACGTTTGTCCCCCTTTTTACCTTTTTTGTAATAAAACTTTAAAATGTACCGAATTTCTTCATCACATAAGTTTATTTTGCTTGCTTGAAAAACAATTGAAAAATGGCGGGAACTAGTTCTTTTTTTTTAATTAATATTCAGAATATCACATTAATGGTATTAAAACCAGCCTGTTACATTCAGTACAGTCAAAGAGGTTTGATTACTAAAAATACATTCAAAATACGAAAATGCTTTTGCGCTACGTTTTACTGTTAAATAAAACAAGGGGTACTGTTAAAAACAAAATAAAGTTTAATTTAAAACAATTTTTTGATTTCAAATGCACCTGAAATAGATATAAGCTTAATGCTTTTTCTCGTTTAAAAGAGTAAAAAACCTAGTGATAAGACACTCCGTTTGTCACACACCGACTTACTTACGTCAAGACAATTATTTATGCTAAAAGGCGGAACTTGATGCCGAGCTTTACCTTGCTACCAAAAAGATGAAAAATAATTTATTCTCTCGAGTGAGAATTAAATCTATAACCGTCGAGTTTACAATCAGATGATGTTTCACTCCACAACTGTCTCAAGTGGTTATAAAAATTCATATTTCATATATAAATTATATTTACTCGTATGTCTATACAAGGATAGGGTAATCTTGAATGTAATAATTAATGAAGCTATCTTACAGAAGCTTCATACAATAAATGTTTGTTACAATATAAATAGATGCTTTGTTTCTGTAATTAGATTAATTATATTTAAGGCCAGTGTTAGTGCAGTTGTGGGTTCAATTTCCACTCAGAGAGATACAATATTTAATATTTTCATTTGTTCGTTCTGGTGCCGAGGCAAAATCACGGCGTGAGTTTCGCCATTCAAAACGCAATGCTTCCAGAATTTCCAGCAAAATGGAAATTGGAGTGTCTTAACACTAGGTTCCCTCTGCCTACCCTGCTAATATAGCGTGAAGCGAAATTATTAAATATAAATAATTAAGAAAAAGGCTAAGTAACTTCTAATCCTTATTTTTTAGAAGAGCATTCAAAATTTAGCTTTTCTTCAAAGGATTAATATTTAATTTAGAGGCAGGTATTAAAAAAAAATAAAAAAAGCAATAATCACTTAAAGTCAACAATTTTTAGACAATTTGCCGGAAACCATGCAAGGCAAAAGCGAAACATCAAAAATCACTACTCGCGCAAGAACAATTTCTAAAAGTCTCTTCAACCAAACAGTCCTTTATGCAACAAAAAAATGTGGATTGAAACCTCGTGACACAATGCCGGATGCGACCTGACATCATCAGAATGAGGCTGCGAAATAATAAGGCTTGGACGTGGCTTAAGTTATAAGATTAAGCGATACGCGACAGCGGTGCGTGGTGCAAAGGATTGTTAAATTAAAAAATATTTAAACTTTTAAATTTAAGTTCAAATCATTTTGCTACACATGTATATTATTTTGGTACAATTTGTTTGGAACTGACAATACTGACTTGTTTGTGCTAATTAATTCACAAGTGTGCCAGAACTCTTTATTAAAAATAATATTTAAGTTTTGATTTTAAAAGACAAAACCGTAATATTCACGAAATCACTAACGTACAAATTAATTAAAATTAACTTTAATTAATATTGTTTAGCTTATAAAAAAGCGTAAATGTTATTCTTTATCCTAACTTAACTAATTGGAATACTTCAAATGGAGTTAGAAAACGTAAACGAATATAAAAAAACTATTTTCCGAATCGCTTACACGACTTCCTATGACTCACACCACAACCCGCAGTAATACCGAGTTGCCTTTGTCTAGGTACTATGTTTGCTCCCGTTTCTAAAATTAAAAGTATGCGGACTGGAATGTTGAGTTTTGTAATATTTCGTTTGTTCCAGAGGTACCTTTTTCATGTATGTACGTATGTACGTACATAAGTATGGAACAGGTACCATTTATTATGACACAATGGCACTTTTTTGGAGAGTTCCTTTATGTTTTACGGTTGAATGAAATGTGGGTTATCTGATACAAATTTTACTATCCCGTATAGCCTTTTATTATATTACTTGTTGGTTGATTTATTGTTTAAATTTAATAAACTAAGTGACCAAATTTAAAAGAGGTCGAGAGTAGCTTAAAAAGAGGCCTATAATACAATGGCGTAAAAACATCAAAATACATCAAAGGCTTATTCTACTTACATGCTTTTATTGATTCAGAAGACGCGTAAAGGCTTGTTTACAAAATGTACGACACCGCATGAAATGAAAATTGAATTAAAATCTGTTTACTAACTCAAGTTAACTTATAGAATGAATTTCTACTGTTTCACGACTACTCACTCACCGACACTTTATTTACAGAAACACTTTTTATTTTATTCAAAATGAAGTAAAGCTTAAAGCACTTACAGGCTCAAAGTATGCTATTTGTCACCTGAAAAGCTTTACACTTAAACTCAGCGAATAATCTCTTCAGGTATGAAACACCAAATAACTTATATCACCTTTTTTGGTTTACAAAAGGTTTCATTTTTCTTCAGGAGTTGCATGAAAAGGCAATTTCTTTCCGTTCATTTCATGGCGTTTAAGCAAACCATAAGGGCACGTATGAGAGCAAAAATTTTCAAAAGAGACGAAAACGTAGGTGAATTGGCTACTTTGAGGCTCTTTGACTTACGATTGAATATCGATCGCTTAGTTGTGTGAATACTATGTAAATATGGTATATTCACACATATTAGACTCGTTTTAGCCTATGGCTTAGCCCCCGCGGTGAAATGGAAATAACTAAGTTGCATCGAAACTATTAACATGATGTAATATGTCTTTCTCGATAAATTCTATGAAAAAATATTTTAATTCGAACCAGTAGTTTTGCCAAATAACACTTTAGCTTTATAATATAAATATAGAGGAATACATAGATAATATATACTCAATTATTTAATAATATGCATAAGTATTTTAGTTTTTAAAAAAAAAATTGATTTAATCCGTGTTATAAACCTGCTTAGTTGAAACTTAGTTGATATGTGTGGTTGAACATTTATCTGGTATTGTATTGTATTTAAGCAGAGATAACGGCTTTTATCATATTACATTAACAATATACCACTGAATGAGGCCAGTCGCGGCGCCGGGGCACAAGTGTGTGACTATAAATGCGACAGGTTGTGGGTTCTATTACCACTCGAAGAAATGGAATATTTAATATTTTCATTTATCACCGGTGTCGAGGAAAAAGCGCGGTGTTGAGTTCGGCTACTCAACACGCAATGCTTTTAAAATTCGGTGGAAAATAGGAAACGAAGTGTCGTAACACTAGAATCCCTCTGCCTACCCTGGTGTGTGCAGGATACGGCGTGTGACAAAAAAAACCCACCGAATATTTTGAAGTGGAGCGAAAAAAGAAAATTAATTAGATTCTCTATCATGAAATGAAAAGCAAGTGCGATGAGAGAAACATACGAGAACATTTTTTTATACAGTCAGATATTTTTCATATGCCAAACTGTTATCGTCCTGAAGCACAAATACACACAACATTTAATTAATATGGCTGAATACATATAACACGCATAACAACTCAATCCTATACTATGAGATTAATTGGAAGGATTGTGTCTAAGCAAAAGGTGTGGGTTCGATTTTAGCAAATGAAATATTTTCAGAAATACGCTACTCAACACGCTATGTCTCGAAACCTGAGCAGTAAATGGACGGGTAGTATTATAGCATCAGACACTCCCTCCACCCACACAGCTGTTATGTGTTATACAGCGTAATTTCAATTAAGAAATAAAAGCATAGTTATTATCATCGTATAATAAAATTAAATAAAATTACTTACAAAATAATAGTTTGTAATATTACATACATCTTTCTATATTTCATATATGTTAACAGCTAATCTGCTCAGGTGTAAGACTACAGATGTAATGCTTACAAATGTACCGCGCGACTGAATAGTCCTGCGGGACGTATATCTCGTGAGATATTTGATAAGTTGGAGACCGCTTCTTACCTTGTCTAGAAGATGACAGAAACTAAAATGGAAGACATAATATAATTTTACTATATTTATATGTATTTTTGTTATTATATTCCTTTTTAATACTGAATAATATATAAAGAGTGGAAGCGTCTACGCTGCTTTTACGTGAGTAGCATATAGGGTAAAATATTTCAAACCCATACCTAACCCCCCTTTTTCGATTTATAGATGATTATCCATGCTATATTTCGTGTGACGCAGTTGCGAATAGATTTTTTTTTTATGGAAAAGATCAAAGCAAGCGCGGGTCACCTGATGGTAAGTGACTACCGCCGCCCACGACCCCGTGCAACACCAGAGGAGCTACGGATGCGTTGTCGGCCTTTAAGGCGCGTTAGGCGCCGGAGCCGAACGCCGTCCCCCGTAGTCATTACCTGATGCTAAACGCAGTGGCATAAAGCCACTACTTAACGCCGGTTTTAAATGCCGGGAGTGGTAATGATCCGATCGAGTCTGCCCATGCGTGTTGCCTTTGCTGGCGACGTGACTCTACCACACGTACTTTAGTCGTCTCTTACGACACCACCAGTACCAGGATGATTCTATTCTAGGCCGGAATCACACGGCCGGGATTACTACTACAAAACTCCTAATTATCTGTATACTGTATATAAATCATGCTAATGTAAGATAGATTGGAATAAAATATATAGTAATACTAATATTATAATGCTGAAGTGAATTTCTTTGTTTGAAATTTGAACGTGGTAATCTTAAGAACTAATGTATTAAGATGAAAAATAATTTTCGTCCATTTATATAAAAAATATGTAACTATAGGCCATATTATATCACGTTATTGGATTTTATGTAGCTCACTGTACTTGCGGTTACCTCGAAAATTTAAGAAGAGGATTGTCATACACTATTCTTGGTTATTATAGTTTACTACACGACCAAAATCGCATGTAAAAGTTAGTGTTAAATAAACTCTAAAAGTCTTAAAGCAATTTGCATAGTGACTGTTGCGACGGTGCCAAATTCGATTATAATTGCCGCCTTCGCAGAACATGCTGATGTTCCTCGCCGGAAACTTTACTTGAATTACCTACTGTTTTGTTTCGGAGTTATGGAGTTTATTTGTTTGTGTTCATTTTGTGTGTTTATTTTGTGTTTTTAATTTAATTATTAGCGGAAGTTTGATGGAATGTAATTTTTTTTTTAGATAAAGCGAGAAGCTGTTTGCTTTTAATGCTAACACTCCATTCTGTCTAATTTTTTTAATGAATGATCAGCAGAGCTCGACACCATGCTTTGTCGATTAGAGTGAATAACATATATTTTTTATTACGCTGTATCGCGCACATTGCAAGTTAGACAGTGAAAACCTGGGAACCTAATGTTAAAACACTTCTTTTCCATTAAGACACTTTTTCACGTTCCCCATTTTACATCGAATTCTGGAGTGGGAATTGAACCCACAATCCGTCACGTCCGTGGTTTACAGTCACATGCTTGTACCACTGCGCCACGAACTCCTATAAATCTGGAAAGCTATAAATAACTCTATAATATATCAATACATTGTCTTACGAAATAGAAGATAGAGGGCACGTCTTAGAACTTAGTTTATTATTATCAAATTCCACACAAAGCACTCGGATCTGATACAAGGTGTGTAAAATCGTACAAGCTTCCACCATTATACCTTGCGTCTACTAAAATGTATCGCACTAAATTATTCAAAAGGATATTAAACGGGTCCAATTTACAGGTAATGGAAGTTACTTTATTATATTATATGGCATTACGTTATGTTATAATTAATAATTTTTGAGGTCCGCTGAGTTCCGCTACTGAACTCTCTATGTCTCTAGAATTCGGCGAAAAGTGGGGAGCGGAGTGTCTCAACACTAGGCTACCTTTGCCGACCCTGTTACATGCGGTTATACCACGTGAAGCTGAAAAAATCGAGAAACCTACCCTTATTAATTATTGTGAGACACTACAATGGGATTTGCTACTTACTACAATATATAGAATTATAATTTCTAAATAAACAGATTGAATTCTTTTTTCGTACTAGTTCATTTAAGGAGATTTTATAGAAAAAATATAATAAGCTATTTTATTAATATTATTTTTTCCAGTTTCACGCTGTACCCCGCATATATCAGGGTAGAAAGAGAAAAACCTTAGTGTTCGATCCTCCGTAATCCACTTTCCGCCACATTTACGATACATTGCGTTGAATGACGGAGCTCAACGCCGCGCTTCTACCTTGACTATTTCATATCAAAGTCTATTTAATTATTTTAGTTTTTTTAAAAATATCATGATATGACTAAATATAACAAAATAAACCTTCGATCTTATTTTCATTACGAAATATTTGATAAAAGCCCCCATTTCTGTACCCCGAACTGAATCAGAGTAGCCCTCTTTGTGTACAAACAAATGGAGGTATCAGCAACAATCTGCTATCGGCGTTAATTAATTATAGATGATTAATATTTTAGTTCACTAAAGATTTTTTAGGGTAGGAAAGTATTATTTATGGTATGAAATTGATTATAAGAAATAGTCATGCTTAGTAGTAGCGAGACCAACGTGGGATCCAAGCGTGTGACAGGTTCTGGGTTTGATTCCCACTCGAAGAAATTAAATATTTAATATTACCATTTCTTCGTTCCGTTGCCGAGGCAAAGTTCTGTGTTGTTCCTCAACACGCATTGTGAGGGAGTGGCGCTCTGTATGACTGTAAGCGCTACGGTTGTGGGTTCTACTGCCACTCGGAGAAATTATTAATTTTAAATATTTTCATTTCTTCGCAATGTCCTGCCGTAGCTAGTGGCTGTCGTATTAGTGACGTAATACGCACGCGATTGTATTTGTCTGTTTATATTAGTGAATGTATGAATGAATGATTGACTGTATGAATTAGCTTCATTCACTTCATTCTAAGCGAGTGTGTGAACGATGAAGTTATAAACGAGTACCTATGTATATATACATCTTATAGTGTTCTGGTTAGATGAAGTGTGGAGTTAGAACTTGTAACACGTTTAGAGGTGATTGTTCTCACCAATACGAGTATAAAAATAAAAAGTGAAACCCGACTACTGAAACACGCTCTAAAAAGTACGAAACAAGAAAATTATCTCCCCTGTAATTATTATGTACAAACTAATAAAAATAAACCAAGTATACAAGTTACTAGCACGTATTATAATTTAACGTATTTTTATACGTCATACTGATAGAGATATACGTAAAGAATACACGTGATCATACGCCACTTTAATTTAATTTTATTATTGTAATGAATCTGTTTTGCTATAGTAGGTGGCGTACAACCACGGCCACAACCATTTCTCTTTATATACCGGTAAACAATGTTAGACTGTACAACAAGGGTGTACTCGTAAGTCAGGAATGCTTGTACCTGTATCATGCATATTCAATGTAATAAGCACCCTGTATACAGCGGGATTAAGACGATGATGTGTTCAATTTGCTAATTACGTGTTAGTTTCTCACGTACTATGGTTAAGTTAAATGTGATCTCGAGCATGATATTATGCATATTTTGAGGAATATATTATTGTGAATTATTCAGCTATATTTGTCTAATTTTCGGTTACTTAGTTAAAAAATTCTAGCTGGCGGAACCCAACGCTGCATTTTATTCGTTTACCTTTTTCCACATAATAATAATAAGATGTTCTATTTCACACCTTTCCGCCCAATTTTGGAATTATTGCGTGTTTAATTGCAGAATTTAACGCCACGTTTAGTAGAAAATTCTTGATTAGAATACACATACAGGAATCTATATAAATGTACACAAAAAAATCCAAATCAATCTATCCGCTTAGGAAGAGTACTACTAGGATGATATACACATATACATAACAATTATACAATTATACTTCACGCCGCATCCCGCATTTAGCCGAGGGGCAAAGGGAAGAAAGTAGTGTTAAAACACTTCGTTTTCCACGCACTGCATAATTTCACATCGCACAATTTCACAACACTGTGCGGGGAAATAAATATAATTTAAATGTGATTCTTCAACACGGGGACGGAACTCACAACTACCGTCATTACAATCAGATGCTGTTCCACTGCACTATAAGGACCTCAATTATATGCGTATATAAGATTATTAAGTACACGGTATAGACTTTTTTCTTTTGATATAATTTGCTTGAATGAATAAAATGGTTTCAAAGCCGGTGGTCAAAGAAATTCACTTAAAGCATTCAGTGATATTGTAAATTTTCTATTTCGTTTTTAATAATATTCTTAAGAAATACACTCTGATTTGAAAATAATATTTGAAAATGTAATTTTCTTCAATAATGACAGATTAATTTAATAAATTAGAAGATGTTTATAAAGTTTTCTTCTATATTAATTATTAAACAAATAAAAATTGATAAAATAAATGATGAATAAGTTATGATTTAAATTAAGATTAGACTTTAGTATTAAGTCTAGTTTAGTTTTATATATATTTTTTAATATTTGTCAAGATAAAAAAGCAGTTTCGCGCTTTTCCCTAAGTTAAGATACTCTATTTGAAATAATCACATTTTTTTTTTCCCATATCTCTTTTGAATCGTCCACTGTCATCAAACTCTTCATACATGCCCTAAGGGAGGTCCTCGCGTTTGTTACGTGACCTACTTCTAGTATCATCGATACTCTGTTCTTGCAGGTCATCCAAGGTTTCCCATTCTTTGGTGTTCTCTCTCTCTTCTTTTTTTCTTTTTCTTTTTTGCTATTTCTTCACAACATTTTCTGTTGACGTGTCCAAACCACCTGTACACGTTCTTCTGCATTCTCATCGTGACATCCTTGCTGGTACCTGTCAATCTGTGTATCTCTTCACAGTGAATTCGGTCAGCTAAAGTGATTAAACATATCCTATAAAGAGATAACATCTCCACAGCATCATCTCTAAACATATTCGCCCCACTGAATTTCGAACTGATCATTCCCAAATAACCCATTAGCCTACTATACTTAGTTAGTGAAATTCTTAGAAGTAGTATAAATGTAAGTAATGTATACGGCGTTGAGTTCCACCGCTCATAATAAAGAAAGTGAGAATTTAGTGTCTTGTACTAGGCTATCTCTATCTGTATATATCTCTGAAGAAAGAACTTGAAGCTGTTTTTTGCTACAAATTTATATAAATATAACAAAAAAGTTACGTCTACAAGTCATTATAATACCGCAAAGTTTGTTTCATAAACATTTGTACCTAACAACCTTTACGATATTATAATAAATGACTTCGCTCCCCAATTTAGTTGATTCATGTATTACTTTTTTTATCTCCCTGTATATAACGCGGGTAAATAGAAAAAAGATATTAAAACGACATGTCTTTTATTATAGAGTTAATTTGTACTGAACAAAAATAATGCGGAGGAGAACAGCGGAACGCCGTATATTCTTTAATCAGAACGAGGAAAACCCAGATATTTCATACATTAATATACTAAGTTTTTCAAAATTTTATCTAGAATAATTGCGAGTACATTCAGAAGCAATATTTATATATTTACTTATTTATTTATTGATTTATCACATAAGTATAGTATTTTAAAATATTTACACCTAAAAAATTAAATATCTACACATATGTTTGCTACGACAAATACCACATGGAAACATATAGTTATGTGAGAAAAAGATTAAAAATAAAACAGATTATAGTAAGATTTGTCTCTACAAGGAAAAAAAAAAGTTAATTATAAATTGCAAACAATGACAAAGACTATACCTATCTATACACACTTACTAAAATGTTCTTAGAAAAATAAATCGCTTACAAAACCTCTCAGCGACACCTTATTAATAGTCAAAAAGCGTACCAGAAAAAAAGCTCAACAAAAGCTCGCGAGAGAAACGAAAAGTCATAAAATGTGAAAACTTGTACATTACTGGCGAAATATTTGTGTCGCTACAAGCGGAATAGATAATTGCCCTGTTTTGAATACGTAGTGGCGTAGTACGTAGCTGTAATAATGATGATGAGGTGAGTTTAGGTTCATTTTTGTTTAAAAAAAAATTTTTGTATTAAACTTTATCTACAGCTTTGCTTAGTAGTCAAATTGATATAGTTAATTGTTTTCAATTGAATGTGATTTCCACACAACGGAATTCCGTCGAGTGGAAATCGAATCCACAGTAGTCGCGCTTACCGTGACACGCTGTATTATTGCGCTAGACGGCTTTAATATTTTTTTTAACTATTATGATTGTAGTGTTGATGGTGGATGGTGGTGGATATACACGGTACAGTATATAAGAAAGTCAACCAGAAACATATATATATATATATATATATATATATATATATATATATATATATATATATATATATATATATATATATATATATAAAAAAACAAAAAAAAGAAAAATAAAAAAAAAATAAATATAAAAGAAA